>SJYA01002086.1:0-224420 GCA_006410615.1 Neotragus moschatus
ACCTGCAATGAACCAGGCGGGATTCCCAAGTGGCTCAGTGGTTAAGAATCGTCTGCCAATGCAGGAGACGTGGGTTTGATCCCCGGGTTAGGAAAATCACCTGGAGGAGGAAGTAGCAACCCACTCCAGTATCCTTGCCTGGACAATCCCCTGGACAGAGAAGCAGGGAGGGCTATAGTCCATGGGGTCACAAAGAGCTGGACACGGCTGAGCACGCACGCATGCATCCAGTGAACCAGGGACTGTGGTTAGACTCTTTATATTGATCTTTCTTCTTGCATAGCAGTTCTGCAGGTTAGAAATCACAATCCCCAGACACTCAAGGGGTGAAGTTAGTTCCTCAAGCTTACAGAAGGGAATATTCAGTGCTTAAAACACTCNCGGCTGAGCACGCACGCATGCATCCAGTGAACCAGGGACTGTGGTTAGACTCTTTATATTGATCTTTCTTCTTGCATAGCAGTTCTGCAGGTTAGAAATCACAATCCCCAGACACTCAAGGGGTGAAGTTAGTTCCTCAAGCTTACAGAAGGGAATATTCAGTGCTTAAAACACTCAGCAGTAATTTAGTGGCTCGAGCTGGGACACAATCTCAGATCCCTACCAACAGTGCCTCCACCATTATCATGCTGCTCCTCTGTCTTCACCTGAGCTTCCCCATCTGGCAAATTCAAGTGAAAAACAGTTAACTCCCTCCCCAGAGAGGCTGTGTTATTATATAGATGTTTTGCATTATTTTGCTTTGAATAACAGCATATGTAAATGTGTTCCTGGAGGTTAAAATTGCCCTTATTTTTAAAAACTTGGCCTCTCTCACTGGGGTGAATAGTTGAAAATTACGGGGAAGAATAGGCAGGCTGGAGAGAATGTTAGTCAGCTTGCAATTGCCTCTCCTCCCTCCGTACCCAGCACACATTTCTCTTTAGATAGAACCTGCCACGGCAGAGTAAAGATGCTAAGTTTTCTGTCACAGAGTCCTAGCTGGTTCCGATATCCCGTGTTTAGGGGGGATTAATCCAGATATTAATAACTGACTCTGCTTCAGGTGGATGTGTCTGGGCAGATGTTGTTGCTGAGCAGAATACAAGTCTCCTAAGGCACCTGGAAGACTTTATCACACATGGTCCCCAGAGAAGTCACAAAGAGATTCGAGCAAACACGAGCACTTCCTGCCTCTAAACATCTACCTCTGCTGAGGAGTTGGCACGTCCCCTCAACTTCAGCTCTCCCATGGGCCTGGAATTGTCGAGTCCTCCCTATCTTAAACTGCCTTTTCTGGCATTTGAATCATCACTTCGATGATGTGATAATATCTGCAAGTTGGGAAAATAAAAGTGGCATTTGTTTAGCCATAATTAATGAAATATTTATGTTGCATGAGACTATGTGATAAAACCTTAGGCTTAGAGTCCTTTTGCTTCTGATTACATTTGGGATTTTTTTTTCTATGACCAGACATTCTGACGCCAGCCCTTTTACACTGAGCAGATGTCATGTAGTAAAAATGGGTGCCAGATGCTGTGAGCCGCAGAAGGGCGATTTGTTTAAGAGCTGGCTCTGACTTTTTTGCATTCAATTACTCTGCAGAATGAACCTTACACAAGCATTTAGGTAACTCAGCTAACTTCAGACACGCATTTTAATAATAGATTTCGTCTCTGAATGCATTCTAAGCAACACACCATATAAATGGTGTTTAAGGAATTAATTGATTTCTGCATAATACCTTTTTTTTTTTTTTATGAAAAGAGAGCTGCAAAGCTCTTGGCAGGGACCCAGAAATGTAATTAACATGGAGGGCCAAATTTTCAGTTGCCCTTAGGTGCTGCCGCTTCATGCTCAAGGCAGGTGCAGGGAAGGGAGAGTGGGAGGAGGAGAATGGGGGTGGCAGGGAGGAGGGAGAGGCGGCTCTGGGTCATGAAGCAGGAGAAGAAGCTAGAAGTTCAAGTGAGTTCTGTTCCTATTTCAGGTCCCATGCATGTCCCCATCAGAGCGCAGGGGACAGGGACTGTCTCTTCCACCTCTTCCTCCGCCACCTCCTCTGCAGATGAGGAATTCCATCCCCAGCCTTCCTCACGGTCAAAGGTAACAACACTTGGCAAACCAACGGGGGCCTTGGCTTGTGGGGGCCGTTTTACCATCCAGATTTCAGACCCAATGTGGGCTCCAGCTGCAGCAGTTTCATTAGGAAGATCGTGTTTCACTGCATCTGACAGCAACCACTCTTTTTTACCTGGAACACCCTAAGGATTATCTTTATATATATATAACTTTTAGAAGCTTGCCTTTCTCAGAAATGTCAAAATGGGAAGGCGGAAAAACACAGACGTATTTACTTGAAACCATTTGGTGACTGCAGCTCTTAAAGTGGGTTTAATATGTGATCCAACAAGCAAACCATCGAAAAAAATTACAGCAAGCAGATGCATATTTCCCTGGGGGAAGCACAGCTTCATTTAAGAAGCACTAGAGGCAGATTGCATGGAAAATGTTATGTTTATTCTAATCAGAAATGCGAAATGAACCATGCAGTTGCACCTAGACTCCAAGGATCCCCACTGACTAGCTGAGTGCCGGCAGGGGGACAGCCGTTCTTCTCTTTGCTTAATGAACGTTAGTTTACGGAGCACCCTTTAAACAACTCCTGTATCCATGGATTTAAAAACACAAACGTTGTATGGCTTTAAATGCATCTGTATGTTACATACGTGGAGACATGCATCCCATGACCAAATCCCACCATTGTTTCCTTTGTCTGCTGGGGCTGGAAGGGCTGAATGGCTGGACCGCATGTGCTTCCTGGGCGGACAGAGAAGCGGTTCACTGCTGTGGCAGTGTTTACTTTTTGGAGCAGTGAGGATCTGAGGAGAAAGAGAGAGAACCAAATTTATTTACTTAAACTCAACTTTTCCATATCTGGCACTAGGAGCTTTGGCGTCATCTCAAGTCACTCAGGGGTTCCAGCTCCCCAAGGCCCAGCTTGGAGCAAGTCAGGAGGGAACTGGGACATGTGTGTGGGGCGGGGGGTGGGGGGTGGAGAGAGAGAGAAAGAGAAGAGAGGGAGAGGGAGAATGAGAATAAGACAATACTGAGAGACTTCTAATTTCTGACTGTGGGTGTGTCTGATTAGTTTGGCACTCAACACAAATGAATTCTGTGTGTTGATTTCTAGGGTTTCCCTACAGGCCCTCTCACTCCCTTGAGTGACCCTGAGTTAATTCTGTATTCAAATGAGGCAGAGACCCCAGCATCAACCATCTTGACACTCATGGGGACCAAAAGAATGGAGTGGCCCAAAGCTCTCAAAATAGCAAGACCATGATAACCTAAGGCAAGCCTTCCAAGTAGCTCTGTGTCTTCCTGGTCACCTAGAACAGAGCCGATCATCATGCACCTTGGTAAAGAATCCACTTGCCAATGCAGGAGACATGGGTTTGATCCCTGGGTCCGGAAGGTCCCCTGGAATAGGAAATGGCAATCCACTCTCAGCATTTTTGCCTAAGAAATTCCATGAACAGAGGAGCCTGGTGGGCTATAGTCCATGGGGTCACGAAGCGTCAGATATGACTGAGAAGCGATGTGTGTGGTAAAGCTCGCTGGTGCTCCTGGCTTCTGACACGGCCCATTGTTCAGGAAGGGAAGCTGGCAAAAAGGCTCCTTCTTTACCACTTCTCAGAGCTCACACTGAAGGAATGGAAGAAGTGTTTTCCCCTCTGGTTTTTAAATCTCTTTTGCCCCATACGGATATGTCCCCAACTACATGGCATAGAGCCCATATCAGCTCAAGTGAATCCTTACACAGGAAACTGGTGTGTGTGTTAGCTGCTCAGTCTTGTCTGACTCTTTGCGATTCATGGACTATAGTCTGCTAGGCTCCTCTGTTCATGGAATTCTTCAGGCAAGAAAACTGAGTGGGTTGCCATGCCCTTCTCCAGGACAGGAAACTGGAGACAAAATAAATGCCCTCACCTCTTTGCTCTGCACCCCTCCCCTCAAATTAAGGCCTGGATCTGACAGGTGGGGACAGGGACCTTGTCTTCAGCCCTGCAAGATTCCTCTCTTTCTCTGTCCTTATCTTTTTCTTCCTTGGCCTCTTTCCTTTCCTCTCTGTATCGTCACCACTATCACTGAGGATGTAAGAAGTGTGCCTGGTGCTTCGTAAGGTTATATGAGTGCTTCTTGATATATCATCCTTTTTGTTTATGTCATCATCTTAATAAAAGGCAATACAAGACTTTCTCTACCCATCTAGGTTCTGCTTTGCTGACTCTTGATAAAGGAGTCGGGCTTTGGCAACTTCACTGCTGTAAAGTGCTGAGGTGGTATGAGGCTGTCAAGGCATCCTCGCTGAAATTGTTTGAATGGTCTTAATTTAGGCTGAAAGTCTAATATTTCTATAAAACAGAGGTGCATGATGTACCTGCACTATAGGGGCATGGGAAAGACAGAATAAACTAGATGGAAATATGGTTACTTGGATTCAGGTTACCTGGGCTTAGCTACTGGTGCTTCCAATTCCTGATTGTGTCATCTTGGGTAAGTTATTTAACTTCTCTGAGTTCTGATTTCCTTGTCTATTAAAAAAAAACATAACGAAGAATAAATAAGATGATATTCGTGAAGTAATCAGTACAGTGTCTGGCACATAGCACTCAGTACTTGCTGGCATTTATTATGTAGATTAGTATAATGAGAGCTCAAGAGATATTTGTTAAATAAAGGACTGACTCTCCACAGAGATTGAGTTAGCCAATCTCTGGACAACTACCAGTGATTTCCACCATGCCCGTCTCCACCCTAGCCTTCTAAGAAAGGTCCCAGCCACTTAAAGTAGGGGTTTCCTCATCCAAATGGCATAGAACCTTTGCAGTGGTTGACAATCTAGAAGTTGTCCTAGATTTGTCATGAAGACCTGGGTCAAGCTTTGTAAATGCCTCAGTTCTGGGTATTCTGTATTCTACTAGCCCAGGCACATAGAGAACCCAGTGGTATTAATGATGTATTTGCACAAAGTGAAGTAGGGAAGGAAAGCAAACTTCTGCCTTGATAGAGAACATTTCTATCATTGCAGAAAGCTCTGTTGGATATCATTGTTCTAGAAGTCAAGCAGTGGTTTGGTTGGAGAGGATAGAGGTTGTGACAGTATTGTGTAAGTTTCAACTCCATTTTTCTTAGACATATTTTTCTTCTTGGTTTTTGTAGGAGAGGAAGCCACTTAGAAGAAGAAGGAAGCTGGAAAAAGCAACAAAACTATTGGTTAAGCAAGAAGAATTGAAAAGACTTCATAAAGCTCAGGTCAGAAAACAAATGAGTGAGTGGGTCTGGGTTGCTGGGGATCTGGGTCTGGAAGCCCTTTGGAAATCTGTACTGAGCTGGGGAAAGGTCAGTGTCTCTTCTCTAAGCACCAGGCTTGTGGCTATTCTGAAGGCTGTGGTTCAATCCCTGGTGGGACTCTGGGGCCAGAGAGCCCAGGTGTTGAGTTGGCCGACTCCCAGCTGCCTTTCCATCTGCAGGCGTGTGTCCTGCAGAGTGAGCTGGAATGGCAGCCAACACATTGCCTTGGAATCCATCCCAGGCCCTGACTGCCACACAGCCGTGGCCTTCGTTTTGTCCTCTGTGAGGATATAACCTTCTCTCGAATTTCTGACAGTGTCTTTGCTGAACTGACAGCTCTCGGGGCTGTTTCTGTTCCAAGGTTAGTTGAACACACAAGCATCTACCATTCTGCTATAGACTTCCTGGCCTAATGGTTTACTGCAAACATTTTTGCTCAAGTGGATCTACCGACCTGCAAAATGAAGCAGAAAGTCAAGGCACTCCCTCTCTCCCTGAGGGCCCCAAACCTAGCGTTGAAGAGCAGTTGAGTTTTTGGACAATGGGACCTAAAATGACCACTTGTGTTAATGCATTATACCCTTACATCCCCTTCTCCAGTAACTCACTTTATCCAATTGTGTAGTCCAGTAAGTTGTTTCTGACCAGAAGGAAGTCACTAAATCTAACCTTCTTTGCTCAGTGGCTAACTCGGGAGCCACTCTCTTCACCTAGCAGTCGGGGAAAATTAAGTTCCCTCTGTCCATCCTCACCTTCTGAAACAGGCTTTCTTGAAACATTTCAACTTTTCCTTCTGAGAACAAGATATCTTTATGAAATGGATTGGCAAACTCAGTAATTTCTTCTTCTTGTATTGGGTTGACTGAAAAGTTCATTCAGGTTTTTCTATGAGATGTTATGGAAAAACCCCAACAGGTTTTTTTTTTTTTTTACCAAGCTGATATTTCTACTCCAGACAGTGAAAGTGAAAATGAAGTCGCTCAGCCGTGTCCTACGCTTTGCGACCCCATGGACTGTAGCCTACCAGGCTTCTCAGTCCATGGGATTTTCCAGGCATGAGTACTAACAGAAGAATCACAGTCGCCTTTTGAGTCCTGATTTGCTGGCATCCGTACCTGCCCTGTATAATCTTTGAGATTTTCATTCTTAGTTTCTAAAGAATGATGACTGTATCAATCAGCTTGAGCTGCCATGATGACATACCACAGACTGGGTGGCTTAAACCACAGAAATTTATTCTTTCACAGCTCTGGAGACTGGATGTCCAAGATCAAAGTGTCTCCAGTGTTGGTTTCCAGTGAGGATTCTCTTCCTGGCTTGTAGACAGCTGCCTTCTTGCTGTGTCTTCACATGGCCTTTTCATGTGTGTGCATTCAGAGCAAGATAAAGAAAGAATCCTGGTATCTTTTCCTCTGCATGTAAGGACACCAGTCCTGTTGGATTAGGGCTCACTGCTATGACCTCATTTAACCTCACCTACCTCCGTAAGGGCCAAACAGTCAGTCACTTTAGGGGTTCGGACATCAATAGATGAATTTAGTGCGGGGTGGAGGCTGCTCAGTGCATAACAATTACATAGGCATGATTACAAAGCAATCAGTCATAAAGTCATTTAAATGTTTCCCTTCCTTTAGCAATGCTACACTCTACCAGTGAGAGACAGATATATAAAGATATCATCGTTTTTTAAAAAGAGACAGGAAGAAAACATAAAATTACAAGTAGTTTTAGTTCAAATTCCCATCTATTTCAGATTTTATGTTTGGGATTTAAACACTCTCAAGCTAAGACAAGAAGCCAGGTGGACTGCTGAGTCCCTGCCCCAACCCTTGCTCAGGCCTCTTCACAGATTGGAGGTGCCTCAGCAATTGTAATTTGACTCCAGGGGAGACTTAGAACAAGGCAGAGTTAAGGAGGAAGAAGCGTGAGGCAGAGCTAGGAGAAAGTAGGGAAGGAAGAACACACAGCTTATACCTGCCCAAACAGCGGCCATTTTTTGAAGGTGCCTGGTGCAAAGTCTGTTCTGCCAAGAGATGTGCCTTGTGGCAGCATGTGATTAAAAGCAGAAAAAACTGATGGGGATGAACAACATGTGTATAGGAAAGGGATTTGTTTCCCCTTAATTTTCCTTACTAATACACACGAGAGAACTAGCTAGTGGGGAAACTAAACATGTAAATACAAAGCCCACCATGACCCCAAGCCTTGATAGGTACCTACAGTAGTCTAAGGAGGATATGACTTAATGAAATAAATATCTCTGTCTGGTCTTATTAAACTGCTAGTAACAAGCCACAGTATACTTCCACAGATAGTAAAAAGCCCCATGGTGCAACGAAATAATAGGTTGCCAATCTGTAGCTCAGGACAGGGGCAAGGCAGACGGAGAGAGGAACACCCAGCCCCAGGAGTTGGCTCCCATCTCCTGTTCCAATGTCTTGGGAGGTATCTGCTGGTTCTTCTTGGAAAAATGGACTGTGAGCATGCTGTGTTTGTCCCCAGAGATCCTGTCCAACTCTGAATATGGCCAGTAGCTCCAGCAGCTGTGCCATGACCACGGTCAGAGGTCGAGGCTCCAAGGAGTCCAGGAGCCACAGGGGCTGCCCACCCAGGCTGGCAGCCTCTGCCTGACAGCATGTCTGTGTGATTGGCCTAGTCAAAAAGGACTGTCCCCTTGGGGGCAGATTGAGCTTACACACAGACTCCTTGCTTTATGTTTTCATATTAAAGAAGAGAAATATCAAATTCCAGTTGTTTGGGGAATTCAGAGATTCTTACCCAGTTAACTGAAGAGCTGGCAACCCAAGAGAAAGGGCTTCTTCCTCTTGGAAAGTAGGTGGCAGAACGGGCCCCCTTGTATGACTCTGCATGTTGCAAGCACCTGCATGACACACAATCCTGGCATTGCAGGCCATCCAGAGGCAGTTGGAGGAGGTGGAGGAGCGGCAGAGGGCTTCCGAGATCCAGGGCGTGAGGTTGGAGAAGGCGCTGAGAGGAGAAGCAGGTAGGCCTCCCTGTGGGCAGATCTGGTGCAGTGGGCTCAGGCCTGTGACTATGGTCGAGAATAGTGTCGGTCTAACCATCCAGGCAAAGCAGTGAGGCCTTGTCACTCGCTGCGCAACCATCAACACTGACCTGGGTGCTCAATCTGCAGCTGCTTCCCATTTGCAAAATCAAACTGGTCATCCAATTTGAAATTCCCAGGGCATTGGTTGGCCTGTGGGCCTTGGGTTTCTGGTCTGTCCAGTCTCTCTGCTGCTATGTTCTTGTAATTCAGAAGTTAAGATAAATTCAGGAGAAATAGTTGAGTATTTCAAGCGATGTTGGTAGAGATTTAAAGCTGGACTTGAAGTCAAAGTCCTGTTTTCTCCCTTTACCACCTGTTTCTCCCTTTATCAGCCGTAAGGCCTTGGATCACTTATGTTCTAAACCTTTATGAACTTTTGTTTCATGCTATAAAGTGTGGATAATAGTGGTTTCCTATCTTATAAAACTAAGATAAAGATTAAAGAAGAAATTATCTTTATATATATATGTATAGTACTGTGTTAGTCACTCAGTCATGTTCAACTCTTTGCAACCCCATGGACTATAGCCCACCAAGCTACTCTGTCCATGGAAATTCTCCAGGCAAGAATATTGGAGTGGGTTGCCATTCCCTTCTCCAGGGTATCTTCCCCAATCAGCACATGCCTGGCACAAGGGAAAACAATAAATGATATCTATTCTACTGATAGCTTCAGATTCTTGGATGCAAACAGAATTCATCTGGTGAAGGCTTGCCTTACCTTAGACATGGAGACAATGTTTCTATAACCATAAACACTTTTTCTGACTTTGAGAAGTGTGTGGTCCACTGAGGGACATAGACACGTAAATAAACAAACCATAGTAGTGGGGGATGAGGGTTGTGATGGGAACAAGCATTAGGGTAGAATGTGGACAGAATCACGGGGTTCCTAACTGATCTCAATGGAGGTGGGGCAGGGAGGGGAGGTCAGTCAGGCTAATCACCTGGAAGGGATGATCTGTTAAGACAAGAACCAGAAGAGGAACAGGAGGTAACAAGGGAGGCGAGGAGACTGTTCTGGCAGAGGGAACAGCACTTGCAAAGGCCAAACATGAATTGCCTTAATGAATGAGGAGCCAGCAGAGGGTTTTGGGTGAGGGATAAAATGAAAAAAATCTGTGTGTTTTTGGAAACCATCCAGCAGTGTGTGGCTAATCAATTGGAGTTAGTGGTGGGCATTGTCTCTTTTTTATTTAGTTGAATTTTATTACAACGTCGTGTTTGTTTCAGGTATACAACAAAGTGATTCAGTTACACACACACACATACACACACATATACGTATGAAAGTGTTTATCGCTCAATTGTGTCCAACTCTTTGTGACCCCATGGACTGTAGCCCACCAGGTTCCTCTGTCCACGGGATTCTCCAGGCAAGAATACTGCAGTGGGTTGCCATTCCCTTCTCCAGGGGATCTTCCTGACCCAGGGACCGAACCCAGGTCTCTTATGTCTTCTGCACTGGGAGATGGTTCTTCACCATCTGAGCCACCAGAGAAGCCCCCACTTATATGTGGACACACATCCATATACTTGGAGGCATTGTCTCTTTAATTTTCTGGTGTGATATCTTTAGCTTTCTGTAGTTGGATATAAAGCATGAAAAAGCAGATACACAAAAACATATATTTCTGTGTGCAGTCATATAAACAATATAGAGAAAAGTTAGGACTTCAGTTCTCTAAAAAAGCAGATACAGATTCAGGATTTGTGAGACCTGAAGCTGGGGGCTATTCCCAGGGCCTTACAAAGCCTCATCCACTTGAGAGGCCCTATGATTTCAACTTCAGTAGCTGCGTGGTTAGTGTTTCTCTGGAGATGTCAGGCTCTGACTTACTTTACCCCTCTGTGCCTCAGTCTCTGTGTTTACAAAATGGAAGTGCCAATTGTACCTGTTCCTCAGATTTATGAAGACCAGTCAAAACAATGTATATGGAAGCCCTGAGACAGTGCCTGGCATGGGAGAGATGACTAATAAATATCTGTTCCTTTTCTTACAATACTCTGTGCATTTCCTTACAATGAGAACCCAAAACCACCCATTGGAAGTAGGGTTTTTGACAAAAATGATAACTGTTTGTCACTACTTGGAGTGAGGGTCACAGCCTGCCTCTACAGCTGTTTTCAGGGCTTTCAATACAGTGAAATGTTTGGTCATATTCCCAGTCAAAAAGGCTTGGCTCTTGTCTTTGGGAATCTCCTGACTTCAGTGAGAGACTTAGAAATGAAAAGGATAGACCAGCAGAGCTAGGACCTGTTTTGGTTTGCTGGGGAGGCAGTATGGCACGGTGGGATAGGTGAAATCATAAGCATCAAAGAGCCCTGTTCAGATTCTGTTCACCTGCGTTTAGGCCGCGTGGTTTAGGAGAATCAGCTAACCTTTCTGGCCTCAGGTTCCTTGGAGTAAAAAATAGGGCTAATAATCCTCACATTACTAGATCATTTTGAGAATTAAGGGCATTGGTGGGCCACTAGTCTCCCAAGAGTGCCCACCACATTGTAGGCATTCAGTAAATGGCTACCTGATATTACTTTATGAAATATTATTAAATATCCTGCACTTTTAAAAGACCTGAGTCTCTGATCTTTATTGCTTGAAATTTGAAGTCTAGAAACCGAATTTTTAAAGCTCCTGAAAAATCTCCCTCCCTGTAAAGAAAGGCTATTTTGAGTTATCAGCTAGAGAAACTCAGCCAGCTCACGGTGTTTTCAAAGGTAGTATTTCCCCGGCCAGAAGATGGATTCTGTTCATTCCCTTTATATCCTTGGTAATTTAATTTCCCTGTTAAGTTTATGGCCCTTTTTCTCCTTGATTGTCCTTGTGTGGGTGACAGATGCAGATCAACAAGGGGCAGGAGACTGGAAGAGTCAAGTCACAGTGGCCCCAGAGGAGCCCGAGCAGAAGATGTGCAAACCAGGCATCGAAATTAATACACTCTAACTTGTAATAACATTTGTGCAATAGTAATATTCCCGTGCAGTTTAATATTCCACTCAGCCCCTTTAAGAGATTGCCCTGGTGCTTAATGAATGACCGATGCTTATTAGGTTAAGTTGTATTTGAGCTGGCCTGGGCTGCTCTGGTTCAAGTGATTGAATGGGAATTATTTAATAGGTATTATTAGGATAATTAGAAAATAATCACAGTTAGACAATAATATTGAGCTATAAAGGTTGTGAATAACCAAATTTAGAGACAGGCCTGAAAACATGAGTTGTCTGCGACAGTTATGCAAGTCTGCTCCGATAGTGATGTGCACCAGCCTGAAAGGGTCTTTTGTTCCTAGGAGTTATTCATTAGGCGGGCATTGAATTAGAGGAACATGCGGGGGTGCAGGACAGAGGGCAATGGTGGTCGATGAGCAAAATAAGCCTTTGATGAGCTTCTAATTGTCGTGACAACAATTCCTGCTTTCTCTTTTTCCAACAGTCAGAAATAAGCTCTCCCACCCCTAGGAAGGGTTTTTCCCCATTTTGTCAAGGCAAGGGAAACAAAGAAAAACAAAAATCCACCCCAGACAACAAGTCATTATGTTCTGTAAGGTGTGTTTGTGAGTGTGTGTGTGTGTGTGTGTGTGAGATGTCCTTGACAAAGGGAATGGGTTGTCCTGATGGTTCTAGCTGCCCAGAATAAAGGACCACGATGTGCAATGACCTGATTGCCCTGAGCTTCACTATGAGGAGGTCAAGTTGAGCTTTGCAGCTGCTTAGACTCTTCTTGGTCAAATGCTATTGCCTACTGGTTTGTTGGTTGTCAACGTGGTGGTCAGTGTTATGTGCCAAGGTGATGGAACACCCCAGTTTAGCAGGAGACCACCATCCAAATTTAGGCGAAGTAACTAACAGAATCTGTGCTTTCTTTCAGTACCTGGAAACAGGTAAAATCTGGTGAAAACTGAGATCGGGAGTGTGTGGGAATTAGTCCTCCCCGATAGCTTTACCAGCTTTGAGGAAGGCTTACCAGCTGGTTGCTTGCGTTGAGCTTCTTGTTTCTTTTTCCTTAGAATCAGATGGCTTTCCCTTCACACAGATAAGGGGTTTACAAAGAACCTGTCTGAGGTTTACAAAGAGCTGGCTGTCTGAGGCTGCCAGCAGGTGGCAGCAGGAGCGTACACGACAACAGAGAAACAGGTCGGAAGAGGGAAGTAGTTCGGCTTCCACTCTGTGGTTTTTAGCTTGATTGCCACCGAGGAACAGAAGGAGTAATAAATTCTTGGATAATGAAACAGCAAGGTGTCCTGCAAAGAACACAGAGAGTAGAGTCAGACTCTGCTGATTTTGAATCTTGATGCCATTCATGGCAAAGATTCCGAAGCTGGTAGCCTAGCAACCGAGGAATTTGGATGGGTTTGCCACACTCTATGTGGTGAAAGTAAACAGTGAGATCAGTGCATCCGAGCAAGGGAGTTTTTACTCACAGCACCGCAAATGGCAAGAGCAGCAGCATGGTACAAGTTGCCCTGTATCGAAGTCTGATAGACCCAGATGGCAGCTGTGCACACAAGGGATTGTACCACAGCAGAGGAACTCAGCAGCAGCTATAGCAAGCAGTCAGCAAGCCGGCCCATTTCCCAGGAAGCAAGTAATCCACTTGACTGGCTGCGGGAGTGGCTCGGGATCATAGGATGGTCAGTCCTTGCTGTTTCGCACACTCAGCAAAGACAGGCAGGAATGCTCAAGGCTTATGGCAGACTGCCTCTCTCAACAAATGGCAATAATCCACTTATTATGTAGTCACCTCTATTTCCATCCTCAGTAGCTACCTAGTCGAGCAGTGGCCTTATTACAGAGATGGACCCAGTGAGGGCCAGACAGACTAAGATTCTCTTCCTGAAGAAGCCTTGGATCTTCTCTCCATTGTATGGATCCTGGGGTCATTGAGTTATGTGCTTCAGAGTTATGTGCTCTAGACAATTGCTTTACACAAAAAAATTGCCCATGACATCAGTAAGAAATATGCTTTATATCACGTTATTAATAGTACATATTAATATATAATCGAATGCAATATTTCAAGTGACAATTTTAAACTTTACTACTTATAAAAGACTGATATTTTTTATTCTGTCTCATTTTCTAGTGCTTGTTATGACCCACAAAATTAATTTTACATCCTTCAGTTTTAAAAAACACCATTACAGCGATTTTACTGGAAAAAAAATTTTAAATTAAATACCCAAGTGACTGCCTCTGCCAAGAAAACAGAATACAGTACCTAAAATATATGGAACAGCAGAATGGTGGAATATATACTGAAAAGCCCATTAACTACAACAAGACATTTTTGAAGATGTTGCTAGACTTTTAAGTGAGAGAAGTCTCTCAGGGCCAAGAGAGAGAGGGAAAAGAAGAAACATCTGCTAAAACCTATGTGTTCCAGGAAGGAAGCAAACACAGAAACAGTAATCCAGGGTTGCTTCAAGTCTGACAAGAAGTAAGGGAACTAACCTTGGGATTCCCATGTTAAGCCAGGTCTCTAGAACTCTAAGACCAAGTGTAGATTCTGTATCAAAGAGACCATGCTTCAGGTTAGGCTCTCAGGATTTAGACAGACTAAATTCAGTAAACTATGAGCTTATAATAATTTTTAAAATCACCTGAAACACAAAGAAGTGAGCCACTCAGAATGAGATTCAAGCCAAATCAACAAATTACCTGCAAACAAAATTCTAGCAAATATGCTTTAATCGGGAAAAAAAAAGATAAACTTAAGAGGCTGATCTGAAATATTCAAGAAGAAATGGTGAATGCAAAAAATAATAAACATGTAAGTAAAACATTGTCAATATAAAATAGCATGGGTTTTTTTTTTTTTTTTCAAAGATAGAACTAAAATACTGGACTAAAATGGACAGAAGTTGGGAGTTGAATGAATGATTAGAAGTAAAGCATTCCAGGGTCCTTATGTTGTTTAAAAGGAAACTAAACTATTTAAATCACTGCAGATGGTGACTGCAGCCATGAAATTAAAAGACGCTTACTCCTTGGAAGAAAAGTTATGATCAACCTAGACAGCATATTTAAAAGCAGAGACATTACTTTGCAACAAAGGTCTGTCTAGTCAAGGCCATGGTTTTTCCAGTAGTCATGTATGGATATGAGAGTTGGACTGTGAAGAAGGCTGAGCGCCAAAGAATTGATGCTTTTGAACTGTGGTGTTGAAGAAGATTCTTGCAAGTCCCTTGGACTGCAAGGAGATCCAACCAGTCCATTCTGAAGGAGATCAGCCCTGGGATTTCTTTGGAAGGAATGATGCTAAAGCTGAAACTCCAGTACTTTGGCCATCTCATGCAAAGAGTTGACTCATTGGAAAAGACTCTGATCCTGGGGGCAGGAGGAGAAGGGGATGACAGAGCATGAGATGGCTGGATGGCATCACTGACTCATTGTACGTGAGTCTGAGTGAACTCTGGAAGTTGGTAATGGACAGGGAGGCCTGGCGTGCTGCAATTTATGGGGTCGCAAAGAGTCGGACACGACTGAGCGACTAAACTGAACTGAACTGAAACTATTTAAAAGTTTAGACTTTGTTAGAATATCTAAGAATTGATTGATTTATCCTTTTGAACTGTGGTGTTGGAGAAAACTCTTGAGAGTCCCTTGAACTGCAAGGGGATCCAACCAGTCCATCCTAAAGGAAATCAGTCCTTAACGTTCACTGGAAGGGTTGATGTTGAAGTTGAAACTCCAATACTTTGGCTACCTGATGCACAAACCTGACTCATTGGAAAAGATCTTGATGCTGGGAAAGATTTAAGGTGGGAGGGGAAGGGGATGACAGAGAGTGAGATGGTTGGATGGCATCACCGACTCAATGGACATGAATTTGAGTAAACTCCAGGAGTTGGTGATGGACAATGAGGCCTGGTGTGCTGCAGTCCATGGGATCGCAAAGAGTCAGACATGACTGAGCAACTGAAATGAACTGAGCTGAGGATATTTTTTAAATGCCTATTTAGATTTTAACTGTAATTATGAAAAGAATAGGAAAAATGTATAACTTCAAATCAACCAGGGGAAACAGAAGGAGAAGAAATAAGAAAAAGTAACCAGCCAAACCAAACCCCTAATTCAATTCTAAACAGAAATTTTAAAGCATTTTTAAAAAGGTAAAAAGCACAAAGATGGTAAAAAAACAAGTCTAAATATCTCAATAATTGTAGTGAAAGTTAATGATCAAAACAATAGCCATTTATATGCTATTTAGTAGACATGTATAAAGCATAAATAAGCAAAAGGTTTAAAGTAAAAAAGAAAAATGGCAAGTATATACTAGCTAAATAAGACAAATAAAGCTAGGGTAAATGAATCAAACCCATGTCTCTTATATCTCCTGTATTGGCAGGCAGGTTCTTTACCACTAGTGCCTCCTGGGAAGCCCAGATAATTAACTTTTGGACATGGAACAACAGACTGGTTCCAGATAGGAAAAGGAGTACGTCAAGGCTGTATAATGTTACCCTGCTTATTTAACTTATATGTAGAATACATCATGAGAAACACTGGACTGGAAGAAACACAAGCTGGAATCAAGATTGCTGGGAGAAATATCAATAACCTCAGATATGCAGATGACACCACCTTTATGGCAGAAAGTGAAGAGGAACTATGAAAGTGAAAGAGGAGAGTGAAAAAGTTGGCTTAAAGCTCAACATTCAGAAAATGAAGATCATAGCATCCAGTCCCATCACTTCGTGGGAAGTAGACGGGGAAACAGTGGAAACAGTGTCAGACTTTATTCTTCTGGGCTCCAAAATCACTGCAGATGGTGACTGCAGCCATGAAATTAAAAGACGCTTACTCCTTGGAAGAAAAGTTATGACCAACCTAGATAGCATACTCTAAAGCTGAGATATTACTTTGCGATTAAGGTCCGTCTAGTCAAGGCTATGGTTTTTCCTGTCGTCATGTATGGATGTGAGAGTTGGACTGTGAAGAAGGCTGAGCGCCGAAGAATTGATGCTTTTGAACTGTGGTGTTGGAGAAGACTCTTGAGAGCCCTTGGCCCGCAAGGAGATCCAACCAGTCCATTCTGAAGGAGATTGGCCCTGGGATTTCTTTGGCAGGAATGATGCTGAAGCTGAAGCTCCAGTACTTTGGCCACCTCATGTGAAGAGTTGACTCATTGGAAAAGACTCTGATGCTGGGAGGGATTGGGGGCAGGAGGAGAAGGGGACGACAGAGGATGAGATGGCTGGATGGCATCACTGACTCAATGGACATGAGTTTGAGTGAATTCCAGGAGCTGGTGATGGACAGGGAGGCCTGGCGTACTGAGATTCATGGGGTCGCAAAGAGTCGGACAAGACTGAGCAACTGAACTGAATTGAACTGAACAAAACTATGATTAGCAATAAACAGTGTCACTACATAATTTTAAAATGACCAACTCACCAAGAAGATTATGACAGTTTAAAATGTTGAGCCTATAGCAGCCTCAAAATATATAAAACAAAAAATGACAAAATTTCGAGCAGAAATTTCTACTATCATGGCAGGCGGTTTTACTATATCTCTCCATTAATGAGAGCCAAACAGACAAAACATTACTATAAGTTTGAACATTGCAGTTAATAAGTTTAATAAAGAAAGAAAGAAAGTGAAGCCACTCAGTCATGTCGGACTGTTTGTGACCCCATGGAGTGTAGCCCACCAGTCTCCTCCATTCATGGAATTTTCTAGGCAAGAGTACTGGAGTGGGTTGCCATTTCCAATGGACATGTATAAAACCCTGCACCCCCAAATTAGAAGATGTGTGTTCTTTTCAAGTTTATATGATTATTTATAAAAATTGACCATGTTGGGTCATAAAGTAAACCTTAGAGAATCTATATTATACAGGCCATATTCTATACTACAATATAACTAACTTAGAAATCAATAACCAAAGGGTATTTTTTAAAATCATGCATTTGGAAAGTAAAAATATACATTTCTCCTGGGTCAAAAAAATAAAAAGGATGTTTTAAAAAATACTTTGAAATTTAAAATATAGTAAATATGAAAAGGAAAACAATAGATCAAACCTCATGTGATGCAGTGAAAATCGTTCTTAGAGGTATCACCTTAAATACTTTTATTAGAAAAGAAGAAAGGCTTAAATCAATGAGCTAAGTGTCCAACTTCACTTAGAAAATGAAGAACAAAATAAACCTTAAGAAAGATAATAAATATATGAGCAAATGTAAATGAAATAGAGAATAAAGATAAAATAGGGTCAAATAAGCCAAATGTTTGTTCACTGAAAAAGTTAAAAGACTAAAGGCAGTCCTCTTAAATTGATTTTTAAAAATAAAAAAGAAGAAATAAATAATGAGTGAAAGAGGCAGACATGACCATAGATATAGCAAAGATACAAAAAGATAAAAGAATATAATGAACATTAATTCAATTCATTTTAAAATTTGACAATCTAAGGGTGACTTGATGAAAGTGAAAGTGGAGAGTGAAAATGTTGGCTTAAAGTTCAACATTCAGAAAATGAAGATCATGGCATCTGGTCCCATCACTTCATGGGAAATAGATGCGGAAACAGTGGAAACAGTGTCAGACAATTTTGGGGGGCTCCNTGGGGCTGGAAGGAAGCCCCAGGGCCCTACTGTCAGTCCTCCCCCTTTCCAGTGTCTCTGTAGCCATGGACAGCCTGACCCCTCTCTTCTCCCCTAAAACTTGCCTCTCTTGGTTTCTGTGATGCTGCGTATCCTTCCTGCCTCCTGCTTGCTTCTTCTCTGCTTCTACCTCTCTTGACTAGCTTCTAAATGTAGGCATTCCCATGCTCCTGTCTTCAAATTTTTTTCCCTCTATTGTCTCTCTTTTAGGGCTCATGTGGCTTCACCTTTCACCTCTGACCCCTGCCGCATTTGTTTGTGGTCCTCATTTCTCCTGAGAACTCCAGGGCTGCATTCCTAGAGGTTGGAGGAACCTCCATATTCCCACATGGCCCAGCATGTGGGGAGCTGACACAAGTTCTATAATATGCACGGCATATCGCCAGGCGTTGAAAGGTCATGACGTTCCATCTGACCTTCACTGAAAGCTNTTGTGGTCCTCATTTCTCCTGAGAACTCCAGGGCTGCATTCCTAGAGGTTGGAGGAACCTCCATATTCCCACATGGCCCAGCATGTGGGGAGCTGACACAAGTTCTATAATATGCACGGCATATCGCCAGGCGTTGAAAGGTCATGACGTTCCATCTGACCTTCACTGAAAGCTGACTTCCCTTCTTGACTTTGCTGGTGGACACATTGAGTACCCAGCACTCTAGCTTGACTCCTCCAAAGCATCACTGTTCTTCTTTCACCATTGCCTACAACCAGCTGGGTGGTTGTCTGAGTACTACTGCCTCCAATGACAAAATGCTTTACTCCTGTTTCCTCCTTGTTTTCTTGCTTACCACAGTCAAAGATTTGGGAGTTGTTAGAGGTGATGATTGAAGTAACATTGTCCCTAAAAGAGAGGAGTTTTAGATTGTCATTGCTCTACCATTCCAGTCATTTCTTCATGATCCATTCCAGTGTGGCCTTCCAGAAGTTCACTGGGATCTCCTCACAAACTTCAGCGGCTCTCCATTATCTACTGAGTTCAATGTATCTCAGCAGCAGTAGTAGCAAAACTTTCGGTTTAAAGGCATTCCAAGACCCCAGTCTTAATAAGGAAAAAGGACAGCAGTTGCTATGGTCAATGGGTTTATTAAATATTTCTACACAGGTCTTCAGTATTTACAAAGTCTGAGCATTTTCTCATTCCCAGGGCCCATGAACTAGAACTGGAAGATCATCAAAGCAGACTAGAGCAGAAATTAAGAGAGAAAATGCNAAAAAGGACAGCAGTTGCTATGGTCAATGGGTTTATTAAATATTTCTACACAGGTCTTCAGTATTTACAAAGTCTGAGCATTTTCTCATTCCCAGGGCCCATGAACTAGAACTGGAAGATCATCAAAGCAGACTAGAGCAGAAATTAAGAGAGAAAATGCTCCAGGAAGGTAAGTACGGTGATGTGTTTCAGGCCTTTGTTAAAGATGTTTTTTCCTATGCAGACACTTGACCAGAACATGCTGCACTTTATAGAGCAGAGTACTCTTCCTGTCTGGTGCCACCAGCCTGGGAGCCAGAGGGGGCACAAAGCCAGCTTCTTCTGCCCCCACTAGAGCACAGCAAGTCCCTCTTAGCTTTGCTCATTGGGGCTGGCAGAACAGCATTTTTCTCCATCCCAACCCATGTGCTAATAGGAATGAAGTCATTTGTTCACACCTTCATTCACTTATCCATCCATTCATGTAACAAATGTTTGTTGAGAATTTAGAGTGGGCCTGGCAGATGGAGAAGAACAGCCCTGCCCTGTGGCCTCCCCGGGGAGACTGACACTCAGCCTGGTAATTATAACACAGTGAGATGAGGGCCACGATGTGCGTGTTTCCACAGTGAGAGGAAGGGGCAGGCCTGGTTCCACCAGGCACTGGGGATGGTAAAGGAAGCATCCTCCCTACCACAACTGGGCCAGGGCATCACACGTGGGGAAATGATTTCCACCATGACAGCGGGAGAGTTGGAATAAACTAATACCATATGCTGACTTATTGGCTTCAACCCATGAGGCATATTCACTCTGTTTTGTGCCTGTGTGCTTGTGGGGGCCAGATCCATGCATGGCTTTCCTATATTGGGACCAAAGTCTAAAAGAGCAAATTAAATCTTTTCTGTATATGTCATGGACCGTATATTGCACCTGCTTATGGGGTTACCTGCTAGAGAACAATCACCTAGTAAACATGAGATGTTATCATCAGGATCATTCTCAGGCATGTTACTCCATTTTACAGATTAGAAAACTGAATCTCTGAGCACTTAAAAAGCATGCTCAAGGTAAATGATGGGGCTATGACTTGGGAACAGATTATAGACTCAGGATCTCCTATTCTTTCTCACATAGTAGTGTTTCTTAAGTTCAGTCACTCAGTCATGTCTGACTCTTTGCGACCCCATGAACCGCAGCATGCCAGGCCTCCCTGTCTATCACCAATTCCTGGGGTACACCCAAACCCATGTCCATCGAGTCAATGATGCCATCCAACCATCTCATCCTCCCTTGTCCCCTTCTCCTCCTGCCCTCAATCTTTCCCAGCATCACAGTCTTTTCCAATGAGTCAGCTCTTAGCATCAGGTGGCCAAAGTATTGGAGGTTCAGCTTCAACATCAGTCCCTCCAATGAACACCCAGGACTGATCTCCTATAGGATTGACTGGTTGGATCTCCTCGTAGTCCAAGGGACTCTCAAGAGTCTTCTCCACAGTTTAAAAGCATCAATTCTTCTGGGCTCAGCTTTCTTCATAGTCCAACTTTCACATCTATACATGACCACTGGAAAAACCATACCCTTGACTAGACCTTTGTTGGCAAAGTAATGTCTCTGCTTTTTGATATGCTGTCTAAGTTGGTCATAACTTTCCTCCCAAGGAGTAAGCGTCTTTTAATTTCATGGCTGCAATCACCATCTGCAGTGATTTTGGAGCTCAGAAAAATAAAGTCAGCCACTGTTTCCACTGTTTCCCCCTCCATTTGCCATGGAGTGATGGGACCGGATGCCATGATCTTAGTTTTCTGAATGTTGAGCTTTAATTCAACGTTTTCATTCTCATCTTTCACTTTCATCAAGAGGCTCTTTAGTTCTTCCTCACTTTCTGCCATAAGGGTGGTGTCATCTGCATGTCTGAGGTTATTGCTATTTCCCCCAGCAACACTACAAACAGCAGTGTTTGTAGATTGTCTCTTTATAGCAATAGAAACTATTTTTAACAAATTTCTTATAGAACTGCTCTGTTCAGAACAGATACAAGTGGTAACGTGAAGCCAAAGTGTTAGTCGCTTAGTCGTGTCTGATTCTTTATGACCCCATGGACTGTAGCCTGCCAGGCTCCTCTGTCCGTGGAATTCTCCAGGCAAGAATACTGGAGTGGGTAGCCATTCCCTTCTCCAGGGGATCTTCCCAATTCAGGGATCAAACCTGGGTCTCCTAAACTGCAGGCAGATTCTTTATCAAAATCCTTATAGAACTGCTCTGTCTAGAACTGATAAAAGTAGTATACATCATCTTTTAATTGTCAGAAGGGGCTCAGATGTTTCCACCAATGACAAACGAAAATTGAGATTGAAATTTTGAATTTCTCTGTGTTGACAATCAAATAAGGGGCAGGAATACTGAAGTATACCTAAATTAAGAAATCACACTAGGCAACTAAGATCTGATTTATACATCTCAAAACATTTTAAATTTACTCTGGTTCAGGGAGGTAAAATACATATCGCCAAAGACTCACGAGCCACTTTTGAATCTTTTTAAAAAAAATTCTTACTGAAGAGTGATGGTTATACATTTTCTCACTTTTCTGAGGTATACCAAAAAATGTAGTTCCTTCATTTTGCCTTGTTATCTTCCATGAAAGCTTCATTCCACTAGTTAGCAAGAGGAAAAAGAAGAAGGAAGGAGGAAAGGAAGAAAGGAAAGGGAACTCCCTCTCTGGCAAACTTCAGTCATTTCAGTTCAGTCACTCAGTCGTGTCCAACTCTTTGCAACCCCATGGACTGCAGCACACCAGGCTTCCCTGTCCATCACCAACTCCCGGAGCCTACTCAAATTCATGTCCATTGCACTGGTGATGCAACCCAACTCTCTCATCCTCTGTCGTCCCCTTCTTCTCCTCCTGCCTTCAATCTTCCCAGCATCAGGGTCTTTTCCAGTGAGTTGGTTTTTCACATCAGGTGGCCAAAGTACTGGAGTTTCAGCTTCAGCATCAGTCCTTCCAATGAATATTCAGGACTGATTTCCTTTAGGATGGACTGGTTGGACCTCCTTGCAGTCCAAGGGACTCTCAAGAGTCTTCTCCAGCACCACAGTTCAAAAGCATCAATTCTTTGGTGTTCAGCTTTCTTTATAGTCCAACTCTCACATCCATACATGACTACTGGAAAAACCATAGCTTTGACCAAATAGACCTTTGTTGGTAGAATAATGTCTCTGTTTTTTAATATGCTATCTAGGTTGGGCATGGCTTTTCTTCCAAGGAGCAAGCGTCTTAATTTCATGGCTGCAGTCACCATTTGCAGTGACTTTGGAGCCCCCCAAAAGAGTCTGTCACTGTTTCCATTGCTTTCCCATCTATTTGCCATGAAGTGATGGGAGCATATGCCATGATCTTAGTTTTCTGAATGTTGAATTTTAAGCCAACTCTTCATTCTCCTCTTTCACTTTCACCAAGAGGCTCTTTAGTTCCTCTTCGCTTTCTGCCATAAGGGTGGTGTCATCTGCATATCTGAGGTTACTGATATTTCTCCCAGCAATCTTGATTCCAGCTTGTGCTTCATCCAGCCCAGCATTTTGCATGATGTACTCTGCATATAAGTTAAATAAGCAAGGTGACAATATACAGCCTTGACGTACTCCTTTTCCTATTTGGAACCAGTCTGTTGTTCCATGTCCAGTTCTAACTGTTGCTTCTTAACCTGAACACAGATTTGTCAGGAAGCAGGTCAGATGGTCTCGTATTCCCATCTCTTGAAAAGTTTCCCACAGTTTGTTGTGACCCACACAGTCAAAGGCTTTGGCATAGTCAATAAAGTCAAAGTAGATGCTTTTCTGGTAAACTGAGTCTGATGCAGTAATTTTAAAAGTCTCTCCAGGGAATGCTCAGTCTCTGTGGGATGGAAATGTTCAATCTCGCAGATTGCCGCCCCTTCCATCTGCTTGATCCTTAAAGGTGACTGCCAGGTGTTAGCAAGAGGCAGGTCTGTGTGACTGTAGCACTGGAAATTGGTGTGGGTGGCTCTGATCCACTGACCCCCATGTAGCTGTCTCCCGTCATTAGGCTGCTCTCTGCTGCCATTTGCAGACCAGGTGCGTGACTGGCATGACCATAACCTGGCCACACTCTCGTGTACCTGAAGCCTCCCTCCTATCCTTAATCAGCCTCACCTCAGCGCATCCTCCACTCAGCCTGGCCAGTCTGCCAGACAGTCTGCACTGTGGGGCCACCTCATCCCTCACCATAAGGAGCCCCGTGGCAGGCCCAGTGGCCAGTGACCTTTGCACCTCTGGGCCAAGTGGACACTTCTGGCCACTGCCTATGTGTGCCACAGACAGCAAATCAGAATCTGGTTAGCCACATCCAGACCCCTCTTCTCTGCCCAACCATGAAGTTCTGCCTGTTTCATGTTTATACCTAGGGTGCCTTTCCAACTGACATCTTGCTGGAGTTCCGAGCAAGGGTCAGGGCAAGGGTCCCTTGGCCCCCGGTGTTCCCATCAAATGATAGGATAGAAGCCCCCCCTAAGGCCCAGAATGGAGAGACTTGAGCCCAGGGCTCTCACCTTCAGTTTCTCCTGCTGCTTGCTCCTCCCTCTCATAAAACTTGAACTTCAAAGGGAATGTTGCCTCTTTATTTCCCTTTTGTCATGTGTGCCTTATTCCTGATGCCGGTCTCAGAACTCAGCCTGAGGCAAGAGATAGTGGTACCATCTCTACTCTGGGATCCAGCTAACTGCCTAGTCCCCATGCATTAAAAAAGAGGGGTTAATGGAATAATACATAAAATCTTCTCCTAAGGCAATAATCTGACAAAATTTAAGATCTGCCTTGAGAATCCTATTTTGAGTGTGAGGAAGTCATTACTAACAGTTTCTTACTCTTTTCCTTCCTTTGATAACAATCGTATCTTCCCCAGGCAATTGAACATCTCGGGGCAATTAGGAAGAAGGTCGTGTACTCAGAAGGCAAAAGGGAGAAGCCTAGTCACAGTCTGGAAATATCCTCCCAGCAGCTAGCCTCAACCTCACTTGGCTGCCGCCTGGTCTCTATTCAGAGGGCTGCAATGTGTTATTAACTGCAAATGAAAACAGGATTCTTGTCATTGAAATAACATCCACTGATGCAGATGGTCTACTCAGAAACTTCTCTCACAGATTGCTCTGCTATAGCTCAGATGTATTTAGGGGAAACCGCCTTTGTGTTGTTTTCCTGGCTTCTTTTTGGGGAGGGGAGGACAGGTGGGAGGGCTTGGCTGGTATGAACTTCTTTTTCTCACAAAGGGGTTTTCCCTGTGGCTTTATATAGTCTCGAGATGAAAACTGAGCTGAGAGCAGCACAAAGCACCCACCTTTCTAATCTGTGGCTTGCAGGGCAGGTTCCCGGTGTTAAATTCATTTCCTTGTTTTCTCCTTAGAAATTAAAGAGCAGACCAAGTCCAGAACAATCAAGAACACCCTTGCCAAAAGCTCCTCTGAGGTCAAATGTTACCTGAAGTCCAATGTGTCTGTTTTGTTTGTTATTGGTTTTTTTTTGTTGTTGTTCTGTTTTTTTCTGTAGAGAGCCAAAAAGATGAGAATGATCTGAATGAAGAGCAAGAAATACTCACTGAGATGATGCAAGTGATTGAGGAAAGGGACAAACTGGTGGATTCCTTAGAGGAGCAGCGCATCAGAGAGAAGGCTGAAGACCAGCACTTTGAAAGCTTCATCCTCTCTGGGGCAGTCAGCTGGGCAGGACGTAAGCAGGCCCCACCGGGAGCAAGCTGACGACCAGGCCAGGCCAAGCGCCACCTCACTTGTTCCGCCTTTCACAGGATGTTAGACCTGAAACATCACTTATACCATGCGGCAGTATTTTTCTTTTTAATTAAGATTCTCTCATATGTACTCCAGCTGCCTAAGATACATCCAGAGATTATAATGAAGAAAATATAGAGACTCTTTTGAAATTGGCAGTCAACTTCAGCTGGTCTCTCAGATTGGCGATGACTTTGGCAGATAATCAGCATTGTTTTCTATAAAGAGTGACACAGAGATCAGTTCTCCTGCTGCTTTCATCATTTCTCTTCCCAATTCATTGAGTTACACATCTTAAGATTTTTAAGAAGCTGCCTTTTCATTACTATATCCATATTTGCCTTTTTTTTTTTTTGCACGGATGACCAGTTTCCAAATGTCAGAAAGAAGCAGCCACTGTTGAAAGATTAGGTTAATATTTAAATTGTGCTTCCAGAGAAAGGGAAGAAACCTTGAGATTACTGATTACATAAAGCAAATAACTCATATAGCAGGTGTTAATTCAATCCAGGGTGAATTTAATTCACCAGGTGTATTTATAAGCCTTAATATAACATACATAAGCAATGAGCATTTAATAGAACATTTGAGCCTTAATTTTATTTAAAAATAAAGAAAGAAAACTTCAACTTCATACCAGCAGGATTGTTAGTTTTCACCAAATGCTGTTAGCTTAGAAAAACTTTTCATTTTTTCTTCAGGGCACTCTCTTTATTTCCCTGGAATATAGTGATAAACATTTTTAGAAGTTGAATAATTTTTAAAGACAGAACCAATATTTTAAAAAAGAATTTTAAAGTGCTTTTTTATATCTGCTGGTAATGGCAAAAAGGAAAACTCATTTGTTGATAAAATATTAGTGAGGTTGATGCTGCTACTGAAAGTGAACATTCTAGTGATCAAGGGTGGAGGATGCTTTCAGCCGTGTTCTCCTTAGGTCCAAACAGAGAAGTGTCTCTGACACTCTCTACAGGGGCTTCCTGGAACTCCACAGGACAAGACAAGGCCACTTCTGCCTTCAAGGTAGAGTGAGGTGCAGTGGCCCCATTCACCAAATCCCAAGTTGGATAAAGGATTTTTTCGTTGTGGCATTTTCCATGGGAAAAAAAAGCTGGGAGGTGGAGTTTGTGCACTGACATGGGATTCCTGGGACATTTTGATGGTTCATATGGAAACCAAAGAAAAGATGTTAAATGGTGATTTGTTGTTCTAAAGCATTTGATTATTTTTTCTCAATGGGATTCTTTGGGGAGTCAGTCCATCATTGACAAGAGGAAGACTGGAGAAGTCATTGTTGTATGTTTGGCCTCTCTCATGTCTGCAAGTGTTTAAATGTATGTATTGTTGGACAAATGGTGCTTTGCAACTGCCTGGAGAGCTAACTCTCCTCAATAGAAGTTGACCCATAAGCCACTTTTGTCTGAGATGCTCTCCATACGTGACAATCGGGTCAGCTGATCAGGCTGGAACTTAGATGTATGCATGCGTTTCCTGAGTCAGCCAACGTTCTGGGCAGTATTAAAACGCAACCTTTCCATGGTATACCAAGTTCTAAAGGTTGTGGTTCTTTTTCTTTCTTCTCTCCTTCCTTTTTCTTTTTTAACATGATCAGGTCTTCTAGTGCCTGAATTCCATTATTAGGAAATATATACAAGCATCTATTCCTCGCCCTCTCTGAAAACTGTGCCACTTAGGGCTATTTATCTGTTTTTATTTATTTATATATTTGGTGGAAATGGTTAAGGTGATTTCCTTGTAATTCTGGTTTTCCTGTGTTATAATTTGGAGAAGACCTATTAACACTAAGCTATTAGTATATAAGCTATTTAATATACAAATAACCCAGAAGTTTGGGGCGTTAAGTTATATTAAAGATTTATGGAGCTAGTCAAAATAATACTTTCTGCCATCAGGCATTTAGATGTAAGACTACAGATGTACCAGAATGTTAATTCATTTTAAGAAAGACACATAACTTCAGCTTTCCTTCTAGAATGGGTAGAAACATTCAAGCTTAGTCATCATTTGATGCTTGTATATATTTAACAGATGATGCTCAAATGTGTTGTGTCTGGGTTGGTTTGGTGTGAGAGAATTAAGTGCCACTTATTTTAACTTGTTCTATTTCAGTCTTAAAAGAAGATTCTCCCAAGAGGGCTAAAAAAGAAGGTGGTTCTTGGCCCCAGTATTCTGTTAATAGATGAGAGAAGAAATTTGTTCATTTTCTCTTCCAAAGATTATATCCTGTGCTTTAAGGGTCTTATCTGGCCAAGTTGAAACATAAACCTTATATTTAACAGCCTTCTCCTTACTCTAGCTTTTAGTTTTCCCAGTACTTAAAAACCATTTTAAAGATCATTTCCAAAAGGACACAAAGATTGTGGCTGTTGAACTATGTTAAATGATTACAACAGAGAATGTTCTGAGACTCTCTAAGGGTAAAATGTTGTACCATTTGAAAAGTTTCTGTGTAGGCAGTATGAGTAGAATCATGTTGAAAACAGATGGAGCCTTCACTTTTCCATAAAATAACACTTGTGATCAAGGCTGAACCATTTAGGATGAAACAGAAAGCCCCAGCCTCAGGTCATATTTCATAGTCTCACACAACTTTTAAGTTGAATGAAAGGCTCATGATTAAAATTTCAGAATTTTATGTAAGTTGGACCAAGAGGACAGTTCTTAAATTAAGCTTGCTCTCCCAAACCATTCATCTATTTATTTGTTTAATAAACATCTTCCAAATACCCATGGGATTCCGCAGCCCTGTGCTAGGTGAAAAATTCAGAAATAACATTATTTTTCTACCCACAAGTAAACACAAAGATAAACAAGTACAACTCCAAATAAATACAAGAATAAAGAATGGTTTTTATTATGAGCATCAACCTATTCTACTCACGTTTATCTCAAGTACAAAGACTTATCCCCCCAACTATTTGTAGTGCTTCTTTGGCAATAAAAACACAAGTGTGTTCATATTTCTAAAACCGTGAAAAATAATATCAGGTTATACTGTTTCATTTAAACCTTGACTTTGGCAGTGTTAGGCTGCTTGGAATCAATCAATGTTGAGATGCAACATGTTAATTGCAACTGAGAAAGGAAGTGGCAGGTGTTTCCAACTCTGGTGAGCTGCAATGAAATTGATGTTTTCTGCATTCTGGAGACAGATGACAATTCAGCAATGTCTGTTTTCCCAGGAAGCAGATTTACAGGCTTTTCCTTCCAAACTGAAAAAGGCAGCAAGACCCTCCCAGGTGGTTGATCAGAGAACTCCCTCAGCAGGGCAGACAGAGGTGGCAGGGGGCAGCTGGGGCTGCCACGTGAATGGAGAGCGTGGCATTCACTGGACGTAGTGAGCTCAAATGTAGGAGTTTATTGTATTATAACAAGAAGGTTCACATACAGGGGAGCGTGTACTGTTTCACCTAATGTTTATCTTCTAAACCTCACTGCTGAGTGGTTTGTGAAAGATTAATTTGCTCCAACAATTGGGAACGGAAATGATTTACATGTGCACTGCTATAAATACTGAAATGGACCAAAAATAAATGATTTTCTGTCTAGAAAATCCAAACATGTGGGCTTGGTCTGGCATCTCTGAGGGCAGCGCCCATTTCATTTCTTAATTCCAGTGAAAGGACATGAGCAAAGCTTTGATTTCATGTAGGAGTCTGTGAGTTATCGTTGGATGCTTTATTCCCTCCGGGGCACCTGGCAGGACTTACCTGGATGTGAGTGGAAGGAGGAGTGAAGAAGGCTCACCTCAGGTGTATTCGCTCAACAAAGAAAGCTGTTCTCAGAGTTGGGGTGGGGGATAGAGGAGAACTCTCCTAGTCCCAACTCCTATTTCTCTTACCCAGTACAACCTGGTTTTGTATTTCATTCAAGCAACAGGAATACTCCCTTCTGCACAGGGCTGGCCCCTCCCTTCAACTCACACTCTTTCAAGACTGAGGTTTTGGTGTATTTGTTTCTGCTCTTAATCCCAGCACATGCAAATTCATGAAATGTGAGCACAATTCACCAGAAGAGCCACATCAGGTGACTCAAGTGCCGGTCCCATCATTTCACGCTAAGTTGCCCCATTGCTTGAAAGCTTTTGTCTGCAGGTGGACCACTTGAAAAGATTTATTTTTTTTCTTTTGACTGTCAACAGAAAGTAGATGTAACTGCACATGAGAGCTCCTGCTCCACAAGTGCTAACTTGCCAAGGGTAAGGCTAGCCACCTTCCGGGGCATCTGCAAGTTTTCCTTCACCCATGCAGGGGCTCATCCAGGCCCACAGAGCCACAGACTCAGCCTGGAGCTGACCCTGTCGCTGCAGCTCACCACCGCTGGGCCTTCTGGGCACACTTGGTAATTTCGTGCTCACTCCCTCTCCTAGCTCATTTCTAGAGACAAAAAGAGCTGGACCTATGCTGTCCCAGGAGCCCTCTGACCCTGATAATGGTAATGGATCCTGCGAATTCACCTGCAAAAAGCTCTGTAGGGGCATTATTCCCTTTAATCCCGAAAGCAAAATACTTAAGATAAACATTGCTCCATTCTGAGATAAGATGGAGACACAGAAGTCAGGAGCTTACCTGGTAGCCCAGGTACAAAATAGGGAAACGGGTGAACCCAGACATTGGCCTCTAGAGCCCAGCCCTTCACCGCCCAGCTGTGTGACCTCGCTTGTGCCCCACCCAGACTTGTGCCTTGTGCTTGCCTGTTTCTTTCCTTGATTGATTCTCACCACCACGCCCTCCCAACACAGCAGTGCCCAGCCCTGTTCAGGAGAAATCTGCCATAGAAGACCAAGCTGCCCTTTTGAAGTCTTTCATTTCTTTCTATACTACATCTACATATTCTCAAACACGAAAACAATTGTTTAAACGCTTAAATTACCTAAACTCCACCACCCCTCACAACAATCTTACAATAACCATGATTCTCTAGGAACAGGCATCTTGCTTATCCTGGGGACTCAAGTACTGCAGATGCACTGCCGTGGACCCACCTCCAGGGGACTTTTTGCACTAAATTGAGAAGCAGCTCAATCTCTAGTCCCGGGGTAGGGAGCCAAGAGCACAGGCCAAGGGGATGGGAGTGGTAAGCCAGGGAGCGTGCTGGGGACTAGTGTGGCTTCTTCAGGTCCTTAGGAAGAGTGTGCAGAGGTGAGAGGAGGCTCAGGGATAGTGGGGAGCAAGACGAGGTCCCTGGGAAACAGTCCTTGAAGGCCTATGTGACCCTGAACCAAATCAACACTGATATTGGCGCAGCTGCCCATAGGACACTGGTGGCACAAGAATTCAGCTCCCTGCCCATCCCCAGAATAACAGAAACTGGATCCCTAAGAATGTGGAGGAAATATATGTGCATGTGTGTGGGGTAGTCCCCAAACCACAAGTGTGTGATTTGAAAGCAAATCAATAGCTTAAAAAAAAAAAAAAGGTATAATCATTGTAAACATAGTAAGCTGAGCATGAATCCTAATTAGGGCTCAAATCCAGGCTCCGCTGCTGTTCCCTGGGTGAGCCTGGACTCCTCAGCTGTGCCTCAGCATCTTCTTCTGTGAAGTGGGCTCTTCCTCCCTCCCTGCCTCCCTCTCCTCCTCTGCCTTGCAGCTTTCTTGCAAGCGTGAGTCTGCCCTACAGAGGCTCCAGTTGTAAAATGGAAATGGCTAACAAATAACTTTGTAACTGGAATGACTGTGCTGAATCTCAAACTGTTCCAATCCCACAGCAGAAACAGAAACTAACCCCTCAGATCTTGGCAGAGCGTGTAAGAATGGGCAGTTCCCACAAGAGGAGATGTAAGCAGTAAACAAGTCCAAGAAATGCACTTCTCAGAGTGTGGTCACCTCCCTTTTGGGACTCTCTCTGAGCTGGTCTCTGCTGACTCTTGCCCAGCCTCTTGCAGATTTTTTGGCTGATTCTTTAAATCCACTCTTAAGACACTGTTTGGCCCTGGTGATTTGCTTGCATCTCACCCTTAGATGTAATACTTCTCACCCTTCTCCCTAAAAGGAAACTTTTAAGCATGAACAGCAAAATATCTTCCCCAGCAAAGAGGGAGGCAGAGACTCTTACTCCTCTAGGCCACACAAATCTGGAGGTGGGTGTGGGAGGAAACTGGATTAGAATGGATTACAACAAGAGAAGATCTTGTTTCCCTGATCATCTGCCCTGGGAGGGAAGAGGGGAGACCCTGGAGATAATCTCAGTGGCCTGTGACACAGACCACACCAACAGAAGCACCAGAACCCCAGGCATTCTTGCCTGGCTGAGTCTAGAGCGGCCGGCAACTGTGACTTTCTATCCTTAAAACGTTACCCTTGCTACTGATTTTCTGCAGGGTTCTCTGTTCCTCTGCCAGATGACTCCAGTAAGAGCCACTGATTTTAAAGCTTCACTTCTACAGGCAGTTGACACTCGGCTACCATGCTCAGGCGAGGAAATCCCCCTGCGAATGTTTACAGTTCATTCCTAGGCATCTGAAGGAAAGGTAAGCAAGTCACCTGTCTTCAAGAACTTGGGACACATTCCCCCATGGCTGGATCAGAGACCATTTGAATAGAATCATCCATGAGATCCTCAAAAACATCCCCATTCTCAGTCCATGATGTCACAAACCAAGACTGAGGTCTGCCAACCACCCCCAGCCCCCTACCTTCCTAGCTCACCTAGAGAAATACTCATCCACCCCTACTCTCAGCAAGTAGGGACCCTGAAGGACACGGCCACTGGCAGCCTGGTCTTCAAAGGGCTCAATAAAGGACAGAAATGGCCCTAACAGAAGCAGAAGATATTAAGAAGAGGTGGCAAGAATACACAGAAGAACTGTACAAAAAAGATCTTCATGACCCAGATAATCATCGTGGTGTGATCACTCATCTAGAGCCAGACATCCTGGAATGTGAAGTCAAGTGGGCCTTAGAAAGCATCACTACGANGGCGGCGGCCTCCCCTAGGCCCCAAGTCCCTGCCTTCTCCTCGCCGAAGGCTGGCAGTTCCCAAGTTTCTGCTGAAACTTTTCTGGGCGCCGTCACTCTCACTTTTTTGCCTTCATTGGTTTTTGAAATCAGATCTTTTCCTAGTATGTGGTTGCAGCCTTGGCCTCCTGGAGCTCTTGTCCGTCCCCAGGGCTAAGCCGGGCTCTGTAAATGTGTAGATCAACACCAAATGTTTGTTGAATGAATGAGTGGAGCGGTGGCAGTCTTCAGTGGTCCCACCTTGTGAAAAATGATAAACTCGCACCCTAGACCTCGATTAGACACACAAACACACTGTAGCATCCTGGGCTCTGACCCTTCTGTGAACTCTAGAGTTAAGGCCTCTTGCAAAAACCATTTCCTTTTTCCCATCAGGGTGAATTGAGGAGTACTTTTTTTTTCCAGGACAGTTTACATGTAAAATATTTTGTCCCGTGGACAGATTTTACATCCTGTTTTTTTTTTTTCTTAATTGAAGTATAGTTGATTTACAATACTGTGTTAGTTTCAGGTGTACAGGATAGTGATTAAGTATTTCTGCAGATTATATTCCGTTATAGGTTACTTCAAGATAGGTATATTTCCCTGTGCTATACAATATATCTTTGTTGCTTGTCTATATGTAATTGTTTGTATCTGTTAATCCCATACCTCTTATTTGTCCTTCCTCCTTCCCTCTTTGGGGCTTCCCAGGTGGTTCAGTGGTAAAGAATCCACCTTCCAATGCAGGAGATGCAGTGTAGGGAAGATCCCCTGGAGGAGGAAATGGCAACCCACTCCATTATTCTTGCCTGGGAAGTCTCATGGACAAAGAAGCCCTGCTGGGCTACAGTATCGTGGATTCAGTCCTACCTTAGCATCTTAACCTCCGCCATGCTGTTTTCTAAAGTGGCCGCACCAGTTTACATTGCCACCAGCAGTGTGCGAGGGTTCCCTTTTCTTCACATCCTCTCCAATATTTGTTATATGTAGCACCCTGATTGTTGTTTTGAGCAATGAAGTGACGGTTTGGGAAAAGGCCTAATGATTGGTGTGTAGGTAGAAGTTGCTTAGTTAAAAAAAGTTTTTTTTTTTTTTTTTTTTTCAGACTCCTCTGTGGTTTGGGAATAAACCTTTTTAAATTAGTGATGGTGATATGTAAAATAAGTTTCATATTCCTGACTTATCTTAAACCATGAAAACTCAGTGGAGAATTATCAAACATGACACAGAGAACTAGACTTCTGATTCTCTATATTGAACTGAGCAGCAAAACATATCCCTAAAAATGTTTCCCCTGAAGTGTGGTTACTTTGGTAAACCATTGTGGAATAGTGTGCTTTTGTTGTTGTATAGTTGCTAAGTTGTGTCTGACTTCATGACCCCATGAACTATAACCTACCAGGCTCCTCTGTCCATGGGATTTCCCAAGCAAGAATACTGGAGTGGGTTGCCATTTCCTTCTCCAAGGGATCTTCCCAACCTAGAGATCGAACCTGTGTCTTCTGCCTTGCCAGGCTGATTCTTCACCCGTGAGCCACATATATTGTGCAATACATGTGGCTTGGGGAGTGTTTTTCTAGGCTATCCCTGTGACTTTCCCATGGTGTTCTCAATATGGGCTCTCCAGCTTGAGACTGGCAACTCAGAGTTACTGAAGCTCATGACCTATCAGAAGTGCTCACCCTACTTTGCTGACTCTCTAGAAAAGCTTACTTTATATTGAGCTCAAAGTTGGTTTCTCTGTATCTGCTACTGTTCTGTTCATGCAGCCAGGAGGAGTGGGATGGTGGCTCTTCACTTTCTCCAAGTGGACCTGCTTTGTGGAGTCCCTTGACCCTTCCAAACATCCTCTTTTCCTGTAGCTGTTTCTTGCAGTTGAACTTCATGGCCCTCTGGTTTCCTGTCTTTTCATTTTCAGTCAGAGTCCCTACAGGAAACACAGGAACAAATTAGTTGCGATTTTAAAACTAATGTGGTAAAGAACCTGCTGTGTAGGTTCTTAGGTTCGTCTTTCAGAGTCTACTTGCCAAAGGGTCACTATTCACCTTCCTTCCTCCAGATCTGTCTTCAAGACTTGCTCATTCCAGGAACACCATCCTGAATGGTATCTGCCCGCTGAAGGTGCCCTAAATTAGTCCTGCAACAATGGTTATTCCTTAATTTTATCCACTTATTTATTATCCTTAGAGTATTTATATTTTGTCTGATGCCCAAACCGTACCATTTTGGCTCCCGTAGGCTGTCCAGTGTAACTGGGGAAGTAGATGTTTGGTTTCTAGCATGAGAGGAAGTCTAAGTATTGCTGAGCAGCCCTTCTCTCCTAATCAGCTAGCATCCTCATTTTCCAACAGACCTGTTTAAACCCTTGTCACTCAGTCTCTTCCCCAGACTTTGAGATAGAAAATTCAGTGCCAGATCTAGACACACCTCCTTCATCCACAATTTTTGTTAGGGAGATAAGTTAGCATTGCTTTTACATTTTCCCAGAGTATTACAAAAAGATCTCTGCATTGCATGCTACGATGTAACTTGCACCTTCCTGGTAAGATAAACTGGCACTGTGCTTGCAAATTTCTCCTCTGACACCATCTTATGAAAATAATGATAAATAATAGCTAATGCCCCTTGAGAAAAAAAATTAAGTGCCAGAACTTTTTGAATTTTCTTCACACCCTCTACCCCCCAGTCCCATCTATGTCTAAACCTTTCCTTTCCTGTTCCCTCCTGTCTTAGTCCCTTCCAAGGAGATCCCTTCTTCCCTTGCTCAGGAGGCCCTTCATTTCCATTCTTCCCAGACTCAGTGCAGCCATACTCTTTCTCTCATACTCTCAGTCTTTTTCTTGCTCTTTAATCCCCCTAACATCTGCAAATGTGCTCGAGTCTTTGCCATCTGTAGACACTCTCCTGATGCTGGTTTCCTCTCAAGCTGCTCAGCAGAGGCCTTGGAAGAGCCATCTGTACCGGCTTCCCCTTTCTTAGCTCCTAGTCACTTTCCGGTCCCCTATACCATTCTTTCACCAATTATATATTGAGTTGCCTACCATGGGCCAGGCATTGCACTAGGTACTGGGGTATGGCAGGGAAAGAACACACAAAAATCCCTGCCCTCACAAGCTTGCCTTCTAAAGGGAAGACAGATCACAAACAAGACAGTGAGTGGATAAAATTTGTTTTATATTATAATGGTGATTAGTGCCGTAGAGCAAAATAAAGCAGGGAAAGGGGAGATAGAATGTTGTGGGGTGAGGGAGGGGGGGTGGTTGGCAGTTTTAAGTAGGGTGGCTAGAGAAGGCCTCACCAAGAAGGGTTTACTCGGGTGAAGTCCTGAGGAAGTCAGTGAGAGCCGTATGGGTATCTTGGGGAAGAGCATTGCAGGTGAGGGAATGGCCGATGCCAGGACCCTGAGATGGCAATGGGCCTGGTGTGTTGAGAACAACTGTGGAAGGTGGTGAGGTCTCAGGGATACTTAGAGTGAGGGGCTGTGTAGGGTCCTGGAGGCCTTTACTCAGAGTGACATGGGAAGGTCTTAGAGATTTTTGTGCTGAGGAATAGCATGGTCATGCTTCTGTTTTAACAAGATGGCTCTGATGGTGATAAATGGCTAAGGGGGCAGGGTGGCAGCAGGGAGATGATCTATGAGGCCACTGTAATGATCCAGCTAAGACGTGGTGGTCTGGTGCTGAGTGGTAGCAGTGGAGGGGTGATCATTCAGTTCTGGATATAGTTTGAAGATACAGTGGTTAGGATTTATTGAAACACTAGAAGGAAGATGAGAGAGTAGAATCAAGATGACTCCAGGGTTTGAGTTTGAACAACTGGAAAGGTGGAACTGACTTAGCTGAGTTGGAGAATTCTACAGGAAGAGCTGGTTTGGAAAGAAAGGGCAGGACTCTGTGTTGGATCCATTTAATTCGAGGTGCCTCTTGGATTTCCCAGAGGCCATATTGAGTTCACAGCTGGTTTTAGGAGTCTAGTCTGGAGAGGGATCGGGGCTGGAGACACTCTGTTTAGGTGTATTTAAAGCCAGGAGACTGAATGGGATCATCAAAGGAGCATGGGACATACAAGAGGTCTAAGCACTCTCCAATGTGTAGAAGGTGGAAATGCAGAGGAACCAGCGAGAGAGGCTGGAAAGGAGTGGCCAGCATGATAGAGGGAAACTGGGAAGGCGTGCACTCCTAGAAGTCGATTGGAGAATTTATTTCCATGATTTACACTTCACTGGATTGATGCTTTTGAACTGTGGTGTTGGAGAAGACTCTTGAGAATCCCTTGGACTGCAAGGAGATCCAACCAGTCCATCCTAAAGGAATCAGTCCTGAGTATTCATTGGAAGGACTGATGCTGAAGTTGAAACTCCAATACTTTGGCCACCTGATGCAAAGAGCTGACTCATTGGAAAAGACCATGATGCTGGGAAAGATTGAGGGCGGGAGGAAAGGGGGATGACAGAGGATGAGATGGTTGGATGGCATCACCGACTTGACGGACATGAGTTTGAGCACACGCCAGAAGTTGGTGATGGACAGGGAAGTGTGGTGTGCTGCTGTCCACTAGGCTGCAAACAGTCGGACACGACTGAGCAACTGAATTGAACACTTCACTGACTAATGTCTCCAGAATCCACTGCCTCCTTGTCAATCCTCATTCTACTTGGGCTTTTGGTGGCATTCATATTATTCAACTTTTTCTTTCCCTTAAAATTCTCTCCTACTTGATCTTATCCACAGTAAATTGTTCCCTGTGCCTTTATTTTATTTTTTGGACTCCTTTTCAGGCTTTCAGTATTTGTTTCCCTCTCAGTAGCATTTCCCGGGGGACCTGCTTTGCCCTTTCTTTCTGTTTTCCCCTTCATGGATTCTCTTACCTAATCCCATGGTTTTGGCAACCACCTGCCAATTGATGGTTCCCAATCCACATCTCCACTCCAGATCTTTCATCCGTATCCAGATTCATCTTTCCCCTGTCTCCTGGGTGTGTCAGGGATGCTCAGACTCGGCATGCCCGTGATGGAATTGTTGTGTGTCCCACGTGCCCAGATCTGCTGCTTCTCTTTCACCATTCTACCAGCTGAGGAGGAAATGTTGCAGTCGTCCTCTGTTTCAGAGGTCAGCATCTTTTTTTTTAAGAGGCAGATGGTAAATATTTTAGACGTAGCTGGCCCTCTGGCCTCTATTCAGCTCTGCCTTTGAGGCTGCAGATGATAGGTAAATGAACCAGTGAGGTGTGTTTCAATAAAAATGTAGTTACGGACATTGAAGTTTCACATTTCATAATATTAATTCCTATTTTTCATAATTAATTCGTAATTTCATAAATTATGGATTTCACATACTTTTCTTATGTCACAAAATAGTCTTCTTTTGTCCTTTTTCAGTCACTTATAAAACGTGAGAATCATTCGTCGTACTGGGGCTGTGCAGAATCAGATGGAGGCTGGATATGGCCATGGTAGAAGTTCACCTGCCTCTGCTCTGTTTTATCCCCACATCCAATCATCTCGCATGAAATCCTGCTGATTCTGCCAGCTAAATATTTCTGTTTTAATTCAGACCTCATTGTCTTCTTCAGGATTGCATGTTTTGTTAAACTTGAGCATCTTTAGTTTCCACCTAAAGTATTGCCGTATCCACCCTACTAGTCTCCCTGTCTCTGGTCCTTTTTCGTTCAATCCACGCATCATCCTTTTGCTGATATGTTGTTTTATTTCTAAGCACAAAGATCAAATCTCCCCAACAAAGTCCTCAGCACGGCATTAAGTCCTTCACGGTTGCTCTGTGGTCTACCCTCTTTGTCTTAGTCTTCATTTCCTTTTCGGGAAGTTTCCGTTTCAGCCGTATGAAACTGCTCTTCATCCCCCAAACACATCATATTCTTCCGTGTGTTTGCACCTTTATACATGCTGTTCCATGTTTCTGGAATGACCTTCTTCCCTTCTCTATGCAACAAACTCCTATTCAATCATTGAGACCCAACTCAGATATCCCATCCTGCTTGAGGCCTGCTATAGATCCGATAGGAAGAGTGAGATATTCCTTCTCTGTGATTCCATACTGCCTTGCGTGTGTACGATGGCACGCTGCATTGCCACCTTTGTGGGCGTGCATGTCACACTATGATGAGAGTGCTCCTGTGCCTGTCCTGCCTGCGATAGCATTTAACACATAATGATATTGCAATTTCTATGGAATGAATTTCCCCTTATTTTTCTTGGTGAAAACCGCCTACCACTAACTGGCTGTGTAATCTTAGACAAATCTCTTCCCCTTTGCTCATTTCTAACGTAAGCGACTAGGCTAAGTAACCTTTTAGGCCCCTTGCAGGTCTGGTATTCAATGACTTCTGAGCTCTCATTTCACCAGGCTTCTCTCAAATGCAGTTTTATTGTCTATGTCGGGTGGTCTGGGAGTGACATCATCACAAAGACCTCTTTCTTTCCTCCACTAATGAAGGCACCTCTGTGTCGGGAGGAGGAGATGGAAACCGGGATAAGTGGGCCGCAGCCCAAGGACACCTCCATATTAGGAATCTGTCTCCTTGTCTCAGGGAATATCTCCATTTGGTTAACAAGCGCAGTTCATAATTTTGTTTTAGCCGTCAGTCCAGGAGGAGAGATGAAATCCTGTAAACATTTGTAAGTGTCTAAAATCTCCACTCGCTGTCATGGAAAAAAGAACACAGTTGGAGAAAGTTATGACAATTTTAATAATAAAAGACTTCAAAAATATGTTACAAAATAAAAGTAAAATCCTTTAAAAATGGAAACGTTCTGTTACATGTTCAATATGTTCTGTAGTTTTGCAGTCAGTGGGAAGTCCAGACGAGGACTTTTCCCTGAGGACCAGGCCGGCAGGACGAGGTGGCCTCATTCTTCCTTTTCTGTCTTCTCTGCAGACTCCAGAGGGCAGGCGTTGTTTATGCTGCTCCTATTGTACCCCATGTGCCTGGCACAGCATTGGCACTTAACAGGTGCTCTGTAAAACCGTGCTAACTACCTGAACTGTCAGTGGGAATAAGATGCCCAGGTTACTTTAAACTCTGCTCTAAGCTTTGATGACTCTTCTGGTGCTGTGATTCCACCCAGGCCTTTACTTCTTGCCCTGTGCTGGGGGGTGGGCAGGGCTCAGGGGGCAGGGGGAGGGAGCTTAGAAAACAGCCTCCTCCCTCCCCTCAGGAATCTCTTTACCCTTTTGTGGGAAGATGTCACTTAGCTCTGTCATTTCACAAACACACAAAGGCCCCTGAGACTGGAGGAGTGGGTCCTAGAACCAGTGGGCATGGATAGGTCAGAGGCAGCAGGGAGCCTGAGAGGAGGCCCAGTGGTCAAGGGTGGTGACAGGCCAGTGTTCTTTGTTTTCATACAGAAAAGCTTGCTTTGTGGAAATGACATTTCACATATTTATGTCAAAGCGCTTAAAGGAAGAAAGACCAGAGGAGAAATAGCCTGTTTGCAGTTTGGGGAAGATGAGAGCAATGTTCAGACGGAAGCTCTTGCAAGAGAGATTCAGAATCCTTTTCATTCCCCCGAGACAGCCCCGTCCCCTCACCCTGTTTATCCCTTCTAGCTTCATTTACTCACTAAGTGAGAACTCAGGAAATNTAGCCTGTTTGCAGTTTGGGGAAGATGAGAGCAATGTTCAGACGGAAGCTCTTGCAAGAGAGATTCAGAATCTTTTTCATTCCCCCGAGACAGCCCCGTCCCCTCACCCTGTTTATCCCTTCTAGCTTCATTTACTCACTAAGTGAGAACTCAGGAAATCTGAAAATCAGCCAGGGCCCTGCCTCTATCACTGCTTCTCAGCAAGGGAGCTCCAGCACAACGACTCCCCCGACTCCAGCCCACCAGGAGAAGGAACCTCCCTGAGCCCAGCCTCACTTCCGATCACGGTCACGGCCACCTTGTTCAGGCCTGGGACAGCTGTCTGTGTGGTGTGCGATCACTCGCACTCGTTTGAAGTCTGGCTCTATTAGCATTTCTAAGTGATAATTCTGTTTTCTCTGAACATACTCGCCTGCTGCAGCCTTAGAGAAACCCACTTGTGACTAGTATCGTTGGCTTTCCTTCAAACCAGCCTTAGGGAAATGGCTAGGCCATGGATGGAAGAAGCAGTGAGCTTAATCAGTTTAAACTGATATTAAACAGATATTAAACTGAAATATCCTTAACTACCGCACACTCTCTTGGGGAAAGGGAAAAGAAACCAAATTACTTAGCTCCTGACTTTTTAAATAAAAGTTATTTTTTTCTTCTCCATTATAAAATTAACCTGTGCTTATGGGATTTATGGGAAAATAGAGAAAACAGTCATGCAATGTTCTAATTCTCAAAAGCAGTCATTATTAGGATTTTGGTTTATTTTTTTCTGTTTTTTTCTTTANAAGGGAAAGGCTACCCACTCCAGTATTCTGGCTTGGAGAATTCCGTGGACTATATAGTCCATGGGGTTGGGGTTGCATATCCCCTGCTTTATAAGATTGATTTTTTTTTTTTTTTTGGAATGCAGTTATTCACCATCAGCTCTCTTTTATGTCCAGTGGTAGAACAGTAGCCTTTGGGGAGCAATAGGATTGGGAAGTCATCGTCACAGGTCAGATGTGTAATGGCACTAAAAATGTGTCCTCCTTTTACTAAAACAGAACAACCAAGACAGTCGAGTAAGCTAAGACATTTGATACAATTTAGGTTAGTGGGCCAATATTACGTAGTGGTTAAGGAGAGTGGATGCCTAGAAATACAACTCCGTATGTCAGACCCAGACATTGCCACTTAACTAGCTGTATGACTTTGGGCAGTGAGCCAACCCATCAGAATTCTCAAGTTCCCCACCTGTAGTAGAGTGAGGTTAGTAATTTCACCTACAAGAGTTGGTGTGGGAATTAACAATGCATGGTAAGAGCTCAGAATTTCACGTATCAGTTGAGAGTCTGGTGGGGAGCAGTTGGCATCCATGATGAGGTAATCAGAGAGATCACCTTCATCACTCCACCCAAGTGATGAGAGTGGAGTTGAAGGAAACCAAGGATGGCAAGGCACCCCAGGGCCGACAACAGCTGGGAACAGATCCTACCCGTGAGCCTTTAAGGGGCAAGGGACGGGACACTGACCAGCAGCTGGGAGGAAAGCTGTAGCTATAGAAGAGCAAACCATGGCCTGGCAGGGAGGGAGCCAGGGGATAAACATCTCATCCGCTGGTCCAGCCCAGCTATGGTAGAGAGTGGGTTTGATACAAATGATAGGGGCTCAGTGGGTGTTAACTAAAAAACATTTTTTTTAAGATTTTTGGCATCAACTCTGAGTTGTGGCACACAGGCTTCTCTCTAGTTGTGACGCATGGTCTTAGTTGCCTCACACGTATGGGATCTTAGTTCCCCAACCAGGGATTGAACCCTCATCCACGGCATTGGAAGGCAGATTCTTAACCACTAGACCACCAGGAAAGTCCTCAGCTAATTTGATGGATACTATGTAATTAACTTCCTCTTTTCCCCCTTGGTCACAAAATCTTCTACGGGATTGCTCTTGCTTATTCTCAGTGGCAGTTCTGGAAAATTGAACATGACTTAACCTTATTGTGCCTCAGCTTGCTTTCTTTCTGCAAAGGAGATACTGCTGGTATGTTTCTCATGATGTGAGAAATATAATGAATTAATACATGTCAGGCACATAGAGCAGTACCTGGGGCATAATAAGCTCTCAGTAAAAATGAAGCCATGAGCTGTTGCCTTTCCTCACAGTTCCACAGGGATATCAACGTGTATATTNTTTCTGCAAAGGAGATACTGCTGGTATGTTTCTCATGATGTGAGAAATATAATGAATTAATACATGTCAGGCACATAGAGCAGTACCTGGGGCATAATAAGCTCTCAGTAAAAATGAAGCCATGAGCTGTTGCCTTTCCTCACAGTTCCACAGGGATATCAACGTGTATATTCTGCTTTGTTGCAGGTAATACGTTCGTACATAAAAAGGAGCTTGTTTTTCTCCTGGGTCTGGCCCTCCCCATCGCAAAGTTTAATACCTTTCTGATTGTGTGTTTCAGTGGTTGAGTCTCCATGCTGGACCTTAACTCAGTCCCAGAAACCCGAATACATTTTCTGATGCTGATGGTAACTTGTCTGTACTGTACTTGGCACAATGAGGAAGGCATTTCTTGCTCTAATAGCTCTGCCTGTTAAGTCTTTGTGCTAAAGCACATGCCGTCAACCCCGCCAGCATGTGTCTTGGCAGCCTCCTCCCTTGTCACAGAGGCCAGTAAGGCGGGGGCCATCGCTAAGACCCTGTCCACTTTTCTCCGTTTCCTCTTCTCCCTCTCTTCCCAAGGCATCATTGTGGAACCCCTACGTCACTCTGCCTTCTCCTTATTTTCCCCTCCCCCCACCTCTTCTATTGATGATAAGGGTGTGGAGAGACAGGGAGAGGGCTCCTCTTGGTTTTCTAGTTTTGCCATGAGCAGGAGTCTATGGCTTTGATGTCACCTGGATGGCGAGCAGGTGCCCTGATTAGTCCTCTGAGGGCACGGGGAACCTACACAGCCCTCGGGGTGGAGAGCTGATGATCAGAAGCTGATCGGAGCCCCCACTGTGTTCCCCAGCCAGTGCTCTGGGCATTTCCCCTGTAGCCTGAGGGGTTCTGCTGTGGGACCCAGATCAGTGTCAGACCAAATAACTGAAGTATGTGTTCAGCATTTATGTAGGGCAGATGGGGAGAAGTTGGCATTTATGTAAATGAATCTAGCAAGGCTGTTTCTTTGTCTTCACAATAAGACAAAGGGATTACAGTGTTTTTATTTTGCATCATTTTTTGAGCTAAGCAACATCTTGAGAAATATTTAAAAAGGGAGTTTAATAGTTACTCAGATACATCACTTATTCCCCTAAATAGGTCTAATGGCTAGGGTTAGTTTGGTTTGTATATTTCAGCAGAGCTGGACCTGCTGAACTCGGGATCCTGTCGGCTCGCTGGTTTCGGGCTTGGTGGTATGACCTCTTGTTACACCTTGCAGTTTGCACATTGGGCAGTGCAAACAGCTTTATCCAAAGTAGCTTTCCAAGGGGACGGTGCCTTTCCCCCCCATCCCGCCAAGGGCGTCATCTTCTTTGACAAAGGGGCACCCATTATGCTTTATCAGTATGGAGGAAGCAGTGTGGAAACTCGAGGTAACTGGTACCATATTTCCAATGTTTTCCAGGGATGTTTTAGGATTTCTTATAAACTTGCACCCCACGAAGCCATCTAACTGGCTTACCATTTAATATAGCACTTTTTCTTTTAATCACTGGGAAACGCTTAGATAGGAGGCTGGCCAGGACCCGAGTTATGGCCTGTGTGTAGTATGTTTATTCATTTGTTCAGCAAACAACCAAGTGTTATTCCAGCCTGGATGACCTTTAGGTCTTAGGGTTGCAGGTGAGAGCAGGACGTCCTGGGGCTCTCGTGTTGGAGGTGAAGGGCTCATGATTAGGGAAGATCAGCCCATTTGTGGTAGGGATCATGGTACATGCAGATCCTGCTCCCTGGGGATGCCAAGGTGGGTGTCGGGGTCCCAGGGAAAGGATCCAGTCCTAACGGGATTCAAGAGTACACTCAGTCTCAGCAGGCCCAGGAGGGGGAAGAAGGAAAGCCCTTCATGCTAGAGCACAGTCCAAGAACTTGATGTTGCCAGCAGTTGGAATTGCTTTTGTAGCCTAAGTCTTCTGTGGTGGGGCCATCCCTCATGGGCATGGAATGGCAGATGGCCAGGACCTTGTGCCAATCACGAGGTGGGGACTGGAAAGAAAGCACTGAGTTTGGCCCCATTTGGGGCAGTGTGGGTGGTCCTGCTCACTTCCAGCTGTGGGGCTTGAGTCATCAGAGGCCCTGGCCAGGGTACTTGGACATGTGGCCAAACCCAGAGTCCTTTTGGTCCTGCCACCTGACGCTGGCCATCCACGTCTCTTCTGGAGATTAATGAGCCATTGTCTGACGTCACTGAGGAAGGCTGTGGCAGGCCGGGGAGGAGACCTCAGAATATAATTGACATGGTTCTCACCATGTCAATTTTATTACTGTTCTCATATGGGAACAGTAATAAAAATCACTCACATGTGCCTGGTTTTCCAGTTTACAAAGGAGGGAATTTGGGCTATGTCAATTACCAGCTGGGTATCTATGTACAAACCACTTAAACCCTCTTAGCCTCAGTTTCCTCGTTTATAAAACAAGGATAATGAAAGTCACTGCTTTGCCCATCTAATGGGTTTTTTATTTGAGACAATGAAGGACAGGGCAAGAGGCCAAATGGGACACACAAAAAAAGGGCTGGGACAGGTCTGGAGGAAATGCTGAGAATATAGTGTGTCACTTGAGAAGCAGGTGAAATGGTGAAGAAGGGCATTCTCTTCTTCAGATTGCCTAAAACTGTGTAGTCTCCCTCTCAGTGGACATGTAATTGCAGGGTTCAGTGCAAGTCAGATTGTAACTATGATTTCCCTGATCACAAAAGAAACACATGCTTATAAAAATTTTAAAAAATATTAAATATCAAGACAAACATTAAAATAAACCATAGTCTTTTTATTGCTAATATTTGGATGTTTTCTCTCTCGTTCGTATATCTAATATTTTAACAATAAAATAAAAATCAGACTGTATATTCAGTTATGGGACTCAAGCTTTTGCAATGTAATTTGTAACATAAATGTTTTTAACAGAATTAGACTCATGGTGTGTATCAGGCAGGGTTCTCCAGAGAAACAGAACCAATGGAGATATATCTGGATGTGTACATTGTATATACATATACACGCATACAGACACATAACATACAGACACACAGCATTTGTACTAAGAGACACACACACATACACATATATTTGAAGAGATTTGTCTCAAGGGGTTGGTGTACATGTTTATAGGATTGGCAGATCTGAAACCTGTAAGGCAGGCCAGCAAGCTGAATACTCAGGCAAGAATTACTGCTGTAGTCTTGAGGCAAAATCTCCTCTCATGGGAAATCTCAGCTTGTGTTTGTAAGGCCTTGAACTGATGAGATCTGCCCACACTACAGAGGGTAATCTTTTTCTCTTAGTTTAATCCTATCTATAGAAATACTTTCACAGCAACATCTAGCTTTTGATTCAATAACCGGGTACTATAGCCAAATTGACACACAAAACTGACCCATCTTTGTATTTTTATCTTTTTGTTTTTCACGCCCCAGATATTTTTTTCACAGCAGCATCAAACATTTTATAAGAACTTGATATGACTATATTGTTTTATTCACCGATGGCTTTACCATCATTTGTTTATAAATTTCCCTGTTGTCAGATATTTAGGTTGTATCCAGTTTCCACTGTAGATGTACCACTGTGATAAACATCTTTGGCTACATCTTTATATATATATATATATATATATATTCCTTAATAATCCCTAGAATATATAATTAGTGGAGAATTACTGAGTCACAAGTAATAAAGGTTTTAAGGCTTTTGATACATTTGGTCTGATTTTCTCTAGCCTTCTCAAGGTGTGATCCTTGCACCAAAACCATCAGTGTAGCAAGTTGTGGTTGCTGTTTTTCAGTCCCTAAGTCATGTCTGACTCTCTGACCCCATGGACTGCAGCATACCAGCTTTCTCTGTCCATCACCATCTGCCAGAGTTTACTCAAGCTTACATCCATTGAGTCGGTGATGCCATCAGCCATCTCATCCTCTGTTGTCCCCTTCTCCTCCTTCCCTCACTCTTTCCCAGCATCAAGGTCTTTTCCAGTGAGTTGGCTCATCACATCAGGTGGCCAAAGTCTTGCAGCTTCAACTGGGTAGCTTATGAGAAAGGCAGATTCTTGGGCCCCACCCCAGACCTACTGAATCAGAATCTGCGTCTTAACTAGATGTCCGTGTGACTTGCGTACATTGCAGTGTGAGAGGCACTGCTCAAGAAAATTTGTTCTGGTTTGTAAACCAGCTGTAGTCTGAATGTGTGTGTTCTGAAATGTATCTGCTGAGCCCCTGATGCCTGGTGTTGCAGTATGAGTAGATGAGGGCAGAATCCTCATGAGTGGGATTAAAGCCTTATAATAAAGAGGGTCCAGAAAGGTCTCTAGCCTCTTCCACATAAAAGGACGTAGGGAGAAAGGGGCCAGTTATGAACCAGGAAGACAGTCTTCACCAGAGAACTCGACCATGCTGGGGCCTTGACTTTGGACGTGGGCCACCAGACCATGAGAATTAAATTTCTGTAGTTTATAAGCCACCCAGACTGTGGTATTTTGTTATAGTGGCCTGAATGGGCTAAGACATACCAGAAGTATTTGGGGATACTCAGTTCTCTTCTCTCTCATCAAAACTGGGCGTTGTTGTTGTTTTTTTTTTTTTTTTACCTTATAAATTAGCTAGCCAAAAAATTATATTCTGTTGGTCGTTTGATTGTATCCTGTAACAAATTTATTGAATCAGCTGACTTCCATTGGAGTTCAGTCAGGAAAGAGCCCTCCCTAGCCCGAGCACTGCCTTAAAACATGCTCTGTGACATCTTAGGTGGATTGCATGTCCAGCTATGAGGATACTGAAGGAATTGGGACTCACCTGTAGGTTTGAAGGCCTAGTCCAGTCTGAAATCAAAACTTCAGCTTCCCTTCCAGTTCCAGGCTCTTCCGCTCCCCCTGGCCAGCCTGCCCCACAGCTCCGGCGTGGGTGTGGGTGGTGGGCCTGGCCTTTCGCTCGCTCCATTCCCTCCTCCTATTTCTCTTATCTGCAGTTGGGGCAGGAAGAACTAGGAGAAGGGACAAGAGTCCTGCCATACTGGTGCCACTGTTACAATACTCTCCTGATGGTTGCTGGCTCACTGCTAATGTGTTTGGTTTCTCAGAGCTCCTGCAAGGAATTTTAAAAGAGTTCTTCAGTGCGGTTAGCTTGCTTGGGATTTCAGTCTCTGGGAGTCCGTGACGCAGCGGCCTCCCCTGTCACGCCTGAGATAATGGCATTCCAGGACTGCTGTTGCTATCACCCATAGGAAAGCATAATGTCATCTATTTAAACTCCCCCCAAATGACAGCAACGTGGAATGAAAATTCTGATGTTTAAAGAGCATATTTCTGATTGTTAGAATATGGAAAAATCACTTCCTTTGCAGATTGGAACTTTTTTCCTTTTTAAGGTTCATTTCGGAGGCCTCAATTCCACTAGATTAGCCCGAAAGTTCATTTGGATGGTTTTCCCCTGATAAGGAATTCTTGGTTTGCCGTGACCATGTCTTCTCCCGATCTGGTTTCATAGCCCTCCCAGCCGAGAGTGCAGACCAGCCTCTGTTAGGCTCGCTGACTGACTGGGCCGTGGTGCCTGGTTAGCAGGTTCTGTCACTATTTCAGTGCCGTCCAGCGAGCGGAGGACTGCTCAAGAGCTCGAGCTAGTGTTTGCCATCCCTGCACCTCCCAGCTGGCCTAGTGGTGTCTGATGAGAAGCTTGGGGGTGGCTCGTTGAGAGGCTGGGGTGTTGAGTATGCTCTGAGTTGGAATTCCAGCTGACTAGCTCTGTGAACGTGGCCTTGTCGTCTCATTTCCTCACTGGCATAATTCAGATTAGCTCATTTATAAATGTGTATCATGTGCCTACTATGTGCTAAGCACTATTTTAGGAGTTGGGGATGTGGCAGTGAGTAAAGATCTGAACAATGAGAGGGTCGACGATCTTGGGGACGAATGTTCCAGAAAGAGGGGTCTGCACGTGCAGCCACAGAAGTTCAAGGAACCGAAAGGCTCCCATGGTTGAAGCTTGGAGGTCGAGGGAAGCTGGTGGGAGGTGGAGCTGGGAGTTGGGCCAAAGTGAGATCCCAAGGGGCTGCCAGAAGACTGAGTTTTTCCCTAAAACACATGGAAAACGATCAGAGGATTTTAGAGGTGGATAACATGATCTGGTTTACTAGTAGTAGTAGTTACTACTGCTCTTTGAATGTTAACTGCAATTAAATACGATAATATATGCAAAATTACTTATGGTATGCCTTGTATGCAGTAGGTGCTTGATAAGTGTTAATTAATATTTTCACCTTTTGGCGAAACACTGGTGGTCTCCCACAGTTTGCCCTGATGAAGTTTGTGGTAGGCTGAACAATGGCACTGCGCAGATGTCCATGTCCTAACCCCTGGAACTGGAGACTATGTCACCTTATATCGCCAAGGAGAATTAAGGTTGCAAATGGAATTAACGTTGTTAATTTAATTTTAAGGTGAGACCTTAAAATAGGGAGAGTGTCCTGAATTATCCAGATGGGTCCAGTGTAGTCATAATAATCCTTAAAAGAGGACGAGCAAGGCAGAAGGGAGTCAGAGACATGACCATGGAGGAAGGTCAGAGAGAGACAGTGTTACTGACTGTGAAGATAGGGGAGCAGCCACGAGCTAAGGAGTGCAGGGGGCTGCAGAGCTGGAAAAGGCAAGGAAATAGAACCTTTTACATTCCCCTTAGAGCCTTTAGATTGCTTCTTGACAGGAAAGCTACAACAAACCTAGACAGGGTGTCAAAAAGCAAAGACATCACTTTGGCAACAAAGGTCCATATAGTCAAGGCTTTGATCTTTCCAGTGGTCATGTATAGCTGTGAGAGCTGGACCGTAAAGAAGGCAGAACGCCAAAGAATTGATGCTTTCGAACTCTGGTGTTGGGGAAGACTCTTGAGAGTCTCTTGGACAGCAAGGAGATCAAACCAGTTAATCTTAAAGGAAATCAACCTTGAATACTCATTGGAAGGACTGATGCTAAAGCTGACACTCCAGTACTTTGGTCACCTGATGCGAAGAGCTTTTTCACTGGAAAAGGCCCTGATGCTGGGGAAGATTGAAGACAGAAGAGGGTGACAGGGGATGAGATGGTTGGATGGCATCACCGATGCAGTGGACGTAAACTTGGGCAAACTCTGGGAGATGGTAAGGGACAGGGAGGCCTGGCCAGCTGCAGTCCGTGGCGTTGCTGAGTCAGACATGACTGGGCAACTGAACAACAAAAACTAGAGCCTCTAGGGGGGAGGGCAATGCAACCCTGCCAGCATCTTTTTTTTATAATTATTAATTATTTTTGGCGGCTCTGGGTGTCTGATGCTGTGCGTGGGCTTTCTCTAGTTGTGGTGAGCAGGGGCTTCTCCTGTGGCAGAGACTGTAGGCGCTCAAGCTTCAGTAGCTGTACCGCTCAGGTTCCAGAGCATGTCCTCTTCAGTAGTTGTGACACACGGGCTTAGTTGCCCTGTGGCATGTGGAATCTTCCTGGGCCTGGGATTGGACCCACGTCCCCAGCATTGACAGGCAGATTCTTAAGCACTGGACCACCAGGGAAGTCCCCTGCCAACATCTCGATTTGAGTCCAGTGAAAAGCCTATTTGGACATCCGACGGCCAGAATTTTGATAGTGAACATGTGTTGTTTCAAGCCACTACGTATGTGGTAAAGATTTCGTACTAAATATTCCAAACTCCAGTTTAGTTTGCTCCAGTATGACTTACGACGCATGCGTTTTAAGATTTCCATTTCGTTCACCATCTGTTGATGGATGCCTACGGCATGCCAGGCTAGATAAGATGACTCTGGAGGAGTTGACCGAGTAGGAGACTTTCTGGTATTTTCCACAACCTCCAGGGGTACCAAACTCCATATGCGCCTCTGGTGGCACATGGCAGCCTCTCAAGTACAGAAGCGAAAGGAGGCCTGCTTTTCATTGACCTGGGAGGGCAGGGGAAGCGGCTGAGCTGGTGGTGAGAGGTTGGGCTCTCAGCTCCAGTCCCCTTGGCTCGTGACCCAGACACAAGCACTGCAGGGAGGGATGGGCTTGCCCTGGGCCCAGCCCCCAGGCCTCCTCCATGAGGCATGCCAGCCCTCCCCCTGCCCCCACTAACACCCCTTCTCAGGCCCTGCCCCTCCCCTGGGGGGGCTCGGGGACAGCTGCCTCCTTGTTTGGACTGGTCTTATTTTCCCTTTACTAATCATCAGGTCCTGTCTGTGGAGGTGGCAAACAGGGGCTCCTGGAGGCAGACCTGCCCAGGCACAAGTTAGGGACGCAGCAGTGCCCGGGGTGTGATTGTTTGGGGCTGGATACAGAGGGTTCCTGTATAAAGCAAGGGCCTTCGCTTTATCCTTTTAGGGAAGTTCATCCTCTCTGGTTGCCTCTCCTCCTCCTCTTGGAGATGTTGCTAGAATATTTCCGCAGCGGGGGCCCGCCTATACCAGTCCATCCTTCACTGAAACTGTCAGAACGTATGTGTCAGCACCAACCACCAGCTCTGACCTAGTCCCTCACTGACTGGAAATCCCCCTCGTCTTATCACCCCATTTACAGCTGTGGTTTCAAACATTAAAAAGAATAATAAAATCAATGCATTTTTTTCAGTGGAATATCAGTATATAAAGCTGAATACCAGGAGGCAGTAAAGTATAGAATTGTCATTAAGTATCAGGACTCTAGCATCAGACAGAGCTGGGTTCAAATCCAGACTCTGCCACTTATATAATCCTAACAAGTTGTCTAATTGCTGAATTCATTTCCTCACCTGTAAAATGGGATGTTGGCAGTTCTTAGTGCATGGGGCCGTTTTGGAGATCAGAAGTGATTACTTAGAAGAGTGCGCCTGGCTGAGCACAGGTACTCAATAAAATGTTGGCTCTTATTACTAGAATATGAATTAATCTTCTAAGTTCTCATGTGTAACATGTATTATTTTATTATACAATTGTATAATTAATATTTTATTATACAATTGTATAATTAATATTTAATTATACAACCCATTGCCGACAGTAGTTTGGCTATCTGTATGAACACATAACTTTTTAAAAATTAATTTTATTTTTTTGAAACATTTCAGACTTATAAAAAACTTTGAGGAGTACAGAAATTCCCATTTGCCTTGCATATCAGTTCAGTTCAGTCGCTCAGTCGTGTCTGACTCTTTGCAACCCCATGAATCGCAGCACTCCAGGCCTCCCTGTCCATCACCATCTCCCAGAATTCACTCAGACTCACATCTATCGAGTCCGTGATGCCATCTAGCCATCTCATCCTCTGTTGTCCCCTTCTCCTCCTGCCCCCAATCCCTCCCAGCATCAGAGTCTTTTCCAATGAGTCAACTCTTCACATGAGGTGGCCAAAGTACTGGAGTTTCAGCTTTAGCATCATTCCTTCCAAAGAAATCCCAGGGCTGATCTCCTTCAGAATGGAGTGGTTGGATCTCCTTGCAGTCCAGGGGACTCTCAAGAGTCTTTTCCAACACTACAGTTCAAAAGCATCAATTCTTCGGTGTCCAGCCTTCTTCACAGTCCAACTCTCACATCCATACCACAAGAAAAACCATAGCCTTGCATATAGTTTCCTCTATTGTTAACATCTTACACTAGTATGGCACATTTGTTACCCCATTAATGAACCAAGATCGACATAATCTTTAACTAGGCTCTGTACTTTATTCCCTAGTTTTTACCTAGGAACATCATTTATCTGTTGCAAAATTGCACCCAGGATAGCAGATTACATTTATTATTATTTTTAAGTATGATAGCATCTTATTTTAGTTTTTAGAATATTTATTTACTTGGCTGCCTTGAGTCTTAGTTGTGGCATGCAGAATCCTGTTCCCTGACCAGGGATTGAACCTGGGACCTCTGCATTGGAAGTTCAGAGTCTTAACCACTGGACCACCAGGGAAGTCCCGGCATATTACATTTAATTGTCACTCAGAAATGGAATTAGACTCCTCTAAGGAATTAGGCTCCTGTTGTGTGTGACAGGCTCTCAGACTTCTCTTGTTTTTGATGGCAATTTTCAGGAGTACTGGTGTTTTGTAGATATTTTGTAGGATGCCCCTGTATTGGAATTTGATGTTTCTCTCCTGGTTACCCTGGAGTTGAACGCAGGAATTTGCAGTCAGTGGATCATGGATGGCTACCACAGAGTTCTCTTAGCTTCAGTATCCATGAAATTAGAATCAAATGTCTGTGGGAACTCTCAAGCACAGTTTGGAGAATCATGGATAGATAAGCAGGGCCCTTGGTGTGGCCTATGAGATCCTGCTTAGCCTGCCCTATCCACTTCTCTAGCCTCTTCTGCCTGCTGGGAGCCCTCCAGATTCACCACAGTCCCCCAAGGAGTCTGGCCCTTGATGTATATTGATTCTTCTACCTGGAATGCCTGCCCTCCCTTCTGTGTCCAGCTAATTCTTGGTCTCTGAGATCCAGGTTATCTCTTGCCTCCTCCCTGATGTCCTTCCCACTTTCCCTAAGGAAGCTGACACTGTCCCCGGGGTTCCCTCAAAACTTGGCATTTCTCTCTGTATTGTCCTTCTTGGTACAGGTATCGGTCCACCTCTCCCTCTGGGCCAGAAGTTTCTCGAGAGCAGGGACTGAGTCGTAATCCTCTCTGTATTCTTCATGCCCGGTGTGAGGCCTGGCATGCAGTAAATGCTTAAGAGCTGGCTGTTCAGTGAATGACTCTGACATTTAAGAGAGGTGCTGTGTCTGTCCCAGCCTTAACACAGCATGTTTCCTTGATCCTTAAAATGTGGGGGTGTCCCTGTGGATGAAGGATGCCAGTAACCAGCCCTTGGGTGGCTCTTTTAAAGCCACTTTCTCCCTGCCCCTGAGAGGTGTGAGTACATGGTGTGAACATGGAAAGGGCCACCAGGGGGCTCCAGGGAGCAGTTCACCGACCCAGACTGAGAGGAAGATTGAGTGGTGACTTCAGCAGCCAGCCTTGAGTGCTGCAGAATTCACACAAAAAAAGTGTGTCTAAAGAGAGGTCTGTTTTGCTACTGATGTACCAGGCTCTGTAGCAAGGACAGGATGTACCAGCCTGTTCTGAAAACACGTGTGGGCCCCAAACAGTCTTTTTCCCCCAGAGATCTCTGCCCGCAGAAATTCGCACAAAAGATACCGATAGCCAAGAAATAACATTTGCAGGAGCAAATGATCTCCTTCCAACTGCCAGCAGACCTTCACTTCATTCAGATATCTGCGTTTCTGCTTCCACGGCAGAGTTAATAGTTCTCCCTGGATCGGAAACTCTTAATGGATATTACTAAAGCCAAGATTATAACTGAGAAGTTGGAACCAAAATCTCAGGGATTTTTTTTGAATTCTATGAGAAGGGGGAACAATAGCTGAGTTAATTTAAGATAATGAAATTTGAATTAGCAATTTCTCTCTGGGGCCAGTAACCTCTTTAATTCTGTTCTTGTGGCGGGTATTATTAACACTCATAAGAACGACAGTAACTCTGGTGTTTTGGGTACCTACTCCATGTTATACTTTGGGATGGAGATTCTGCACATGCCAGGCACTTGCCCTTGGGCATCCAGGGGGAATTAAAGCAGCGTAATCCTCGCCCGTTCTGCTACAAAGATACGAGCTCCATCTCATAGGTGAGGCAGCTGAGGGTCAGCCACATTAAGTGGTTTGTCAAGGCTGGAAATCAAATTCTTTCTGGCTTCAAGACTTGAAGTCTTGTCAGTCACGCAAGCACACCCCAAAAGGATCTAAAATAGCTGCCAATCATGAAACATGTCTGTGCTCCGGGGGATGGGATGGGATTATTGCAGGAGACAGAAAGATATGGTATTGCAAGTAAACCCATCATTAATAATAATTATAAAAAGGATGATAATATCTTACAGTTCTGGGGCTACAAGCTTCCCAGAAGTCACAGTAGACAAATGAAAATATGGGGTGGGGGGTGGTGGGGGGTATCTGCTAGAATTGAATGCTGTTTGCACTCAGAAAACTTTTATAGTTTAAGAGCAAAGTTAAGATGTAATCTCTGAACTCGCATGTTTTAAGAGGCAGACTCCTCCTCCTAAGGATTTTGACCCAGCTGCTCATGATCCTCCTGCACCTACCTTCTGTTTGGCTCCCCAAATGTGACGGTGATCAGGTGAGGTGCCCATCGGACAGGCTCCAGGAAACTGGCCCTGGTGGCTCCCTATCCCAAAGGCTCTTTCGCCAGAATTTCTGAGAATGAGCATGCTAAACCATAGAGCCCAGAACCAAACTTGGAGAACACTCCAGCCCCAGCTGAAAGGCATTAATTGTCTATCCACAGCTTTCTTAAACAGGAGACCGTTTGTAACTGGAGCGCAAAGCAGTTTCAACATAGAACCATGACTAAAGGATATGCAAAAACCTCTCATACTTTTGTCCCATAGCCCAAGTCCCTTCAGAAGCCTCCAAGCTTCTCAGGACCGGGTGTGTGCCATGCCCTTGGCCGGGCATCACGCGCCCATGCCCGGCTCATCCTTGGCAAGTTCACTTCGCTGTGCTCTGAGACTCACCCCAGGGTCAGCATGGAGCTATTAATTATTTTTCTTTGTCAAACCTTTGTCAGCAACTTCATCCCCAAAGAAGTGGTTTGTATTCCCTTTGGCAAGAGTTGTGACTCTAGTAAATAAGAGATAATTACACTCGGGTTTTAAAATTAAAACACACAAAAAATCTAACAGTGCCAGTGAGGAGTTACTTACATTTCACAGCAGCCTGCTTCCCTCGGGACAACAGACTGAGTTTGCTGTGTTTCATGCAGACTCTGAGGGGTTTGAAGATAGATTTTTATTTTAAGAGGCCTGAAACTCCTCTCTTGCTTCTAGTTAGTATGAAATCATGCTTCACATTCTTTCGCATTTTAGCACCTTTGGAGGAATTTAAGGCTCTAAAACTGCAATTAAAATGTGAGCATTAAGGAGTCATAAGATTAAATGAGAGAATGTATCAGAAAGCATTTGGAGATGTTTTTATTGCATCATGTTCATTCTATGTGCATAATGCTTGGATTTGGCAGGGAAGGAGAAAGGCATTCTTGTCTTGTGGCTGCTGAGAATTTCTTTTTCTTTCTTTTTTTTTTTTGTCCTCTACTTTGCACTTGGAAAGTGAAAATATATTCAAGTGAGTCCTTACAAACATTGATCTTGTTTTCATAAGGAGTGAGAGGAATTGTGAAATGTAATTTTAAAAGTGGAAATATATATGTTTTTTCTCATGAAGAATTATTTGCTTAGCGTCCTTTGGCCAGTGACCCCATCTTTGGGGCGGGAGAGAAGTGTAAGGTGTGGCTGACCCTTGCTGCCTGTTCACAACGAACCTCTCATTAGTGTGCCTGTGGACGTTGGTGAAGTTTTGCTTCATGGAGCTGCCGAGGGGAGAAGACATCCTGCTGCTGTGTCAGAGGACCTAATGCTGTAGAATGAAGGGCTGTGCTCTTTTTAGAATGTAAGGCTGGCTGCGGAGCCCACCTGGGCGCTGGTGGGCAGGCTTAGCGCTTTGCTTTTCCCCCACGTGGCCCTCCCCCACCACCTTGATGTGTGATGTACAGAGGCCAATAGGGAGCACTGAGGGCTCCAGGACTTAGGGAGAGTTTATGTCTGACAAGTGAGCTGCCAACTGTACTTACACAGATGGGCGTTTAGACATTGTAGGGCCCGTACGAGTAAAGATGGTGTGGGAAACTTGAAACCAGGATTCCAACGTGGTGGAGTGGAGAGAGTTAAGTTTCATGTGTTGTGTGCTAAACTTTCGCATGGGGCTTGCATATCTGTAAATTGTAGGAGAAAGCCCTCTTTTGACAACCCTGCGTTTAAGACGTTTCCACCACCTTGACTATTAAGTGGCATTATCTTGCCCTCCCCACCCCCACTCCAGATGTGCTTTGACAACCAGGCAGCACTCCCTGATGTCATCTATACTTAAATTTATTTGGAGGGATGAGGAGAGTTTTAGCCCTTGAGAGACAATGGCCAGTGTTTACTCTCCAGGGGAATCAGCCTTTACATCATCTGAACCTAAGACATTTTCTGAACTGTAATATATATTATCACAGATCTTAATTTGAGGCATAGATGTTAGAATAATTTCATTTTGAAATATGGTGGTAGTAAAATCCAGCATTAACATGAGCAGTCAGTAATTCAAACTTTTATTTGCTCTGATATCAAAGGAATATCTTTCTGCTCCCACCAGCCGGGTGTGGGGAGCAAAGAGTGTGGGGGTGGGGGGAGGGGGGAAGATTTAGTGTTTTGCTGATAATAGTACTTTTCCAGCCCAATTTGATTTTTTTCTTAAAGAACTGCTTCCCCCCCTCCCCCTTGTAGCTGATTTGTTTAGTTTCTGAAGTCCACAAGAGTCCTGCGTGGCTCCCTGGATCTTTGTGAAAAGGCACATGACCTTTCCCACTAAGCTGTTGGCGCTAATCTATGCATGCCTTACCAGGGGCAGAAAGTTTGAAAACTTATGAGAACTGTTTATAATCTCCATTTGTTTTCCCCTTTCAACATCTTAATGCCACAGTGAACTGGCTGTTTTGGCAAAGAGGTCTCAAGTGGGATGATTGAGGGGGAATTTTCCCCCTTGGTGGAACTGATTGACTAGCCTGTGTGAGCTGCTTTAGAAAACTTTTCATCTGTAGAATAATTTTGGCCATTATGAACATAAATGGCTTTGTCACCCTTTAGCAGGCAGATGGAGCATGTGTTTCACATTATTAATTCGAGGTGGCATTAGGGCTGGTTGAAGCAGCTTTTAAGAAAGCAGAGTCTACACGGCCCCATCATGCTTCCAGTTCCACTGCTAAGGCAGTGTTCACACTGCCCAGGGTTGCGGAACAGCCCCTTCTGATGGGAATGCTGTGTGACATGGACCTTGCCAAAAACTAATGGATCATTTACAGGAAATAAGAAGTTAAGGAGGAGGATGAGTCAGTAGACTTCAAAGCGAACCCATTTCCACAGAACTTAAATAATGAATACCAAAGACTGAGGATTTCGCAGACAGCTTCTCCAGCTCTCGGTGCAGCTGGAAACTGCGCAACTCCAGCACTGTTTGCTCTGATACGGGGTCCCAACTGCTTCAGGAGAGAGGAGGCGATAAGGAAGGCAGGGAGAAAGAGCAGAGCAGGGATGAAAAAGAAAGAAGGAGAGTGATTTGAAAAGAACGAGGAAGAAGGGTGGATGGGTGGATGGATGAGTGGATGCGAGGAGGGATGAGGGAGAAGGGACAGAGGGNTAATTTTAAAAGTGGAAATATATATGTTTTTTCTCATGAAGAATTATTTGCTTAGCGTCCTTTGGCCAGTGACCCCATCTTTGGGGCGGGAGAGAAGTGTAAGGTGTGGCTGACCCTTGCTGCCTGTTCACAACGAACCTCTCATTAGTGTGCCTGTGGACGTTGGTGAAGTTTTGCTTCATGGAGCTGCCGAGGGGAGAAGACATCCTGCTGCTGTGTCAGAGGACCTAATGCTGTAGAATGAAGGGCTGTGCTCTTTTTAGAATGTAAGGCTGGCTGCGGAGCCCACCTGGGCGCTGGTGGGCAGGCTTAGCGCTTTGCTTTTCCCCCACGTGGCCCTCCCCCACCACCTTGATGTGTGATGTACAGAGGCCAATAGGGAGCACTGAGGGCTCCAGGACTTAGGGAGAGTTTATGTCTGACAAGTGAGCTGCCAACTGTACTTACACAGATGGGCGTTTAGACATTGTAGGGCCCGTACGAGTAAAGATGGTGTGGGAAACTTGAAACCAGGATTCCAACGTGGTGGAGTGGAGAGAGTTAAGTTTCATGTGTTGTGTGCTAAACTTTCGCATGGGGCTTGCATATCTGTAAATTGTAGGAGAAAGCCCTCTTTTGACAACCCTGCGTTTAAGACGTTTCCACCACCTTGACTATTAAGTGGCATTATCTTGCCCTCCCCACCCCCACTCCAGATGTGCTTTGACAACCAGGCAGCACTCCCTGATGTCATCTATACTTAAATTTATTTGGAGGGATGAGGAGAGTTTTAGCCCTTGAGAGACAATGGCCAGTGTTTACTCTCCAGGGGAATCAGCCTTTACATCATCTGAACCTAAGACATTTTCTGAACTGTAATATATATTATCACAGATCTTAATTTGAGGCATAGATGTTAGAATAATTTCATTTTGAAATATGGTGGTAGTAAAATCCAGCATTAACATGAGCAGTCAGTAATTCAAACTTTTATTTGCTCTGATATCAAAGGAATATCTTTCTGCTCCCACCAGCCGGGTGTGGGGAGCAAAGAGTGTGGGGGTGGGGGGAGGGGGGAAGATTTAGTGTTTTGCTGATAATAGTACTTTTCCAGCCCAATTTGATTTTTTTCTTAAAGAACTGCTTCCCCCCCTCCCCCTTGTAGCTGATTTGTTTAGTTTCTGAAGTCCACAAGAGTCCTGCGTGGCTCCCTGGATCTTTGTGAAAAGGCACATGACCTTTCCCACTAAGCTGTTGGCGCTAATCTATGCATGCCTTACCAGGGGCAGAAAGTTTGAAAACTTATGAGAACTGTTTATAATCTCCATTTGTTTTCCCCTTTCAACATCTTAATGCCACAGTGAACTGGCTGTTTTGGCAAAGAGGTCTCAAGTGGGATGATTGAGGGGGAATTTTCCCCCTTGGTGGAACTGATTGACTAGCCTGTGTGAGCTGCTTTAGAAAACTTTTCATCTGTAGAATAATTTTGGCCATTATGAACATAAATGGCTTTGTCACCCTTTAGCAGGCAGATGGAGCATGTGTTTCACATTATTAATTCGAGGCGGCATTAGGGCTGGTTGAAGCAGCTTTTAAGAAAGCAGAGTCTACACGGCCCCATCATGCTTCCAGTTCCACTGCTAAGGCAGTGTTCACACTGCCCAGGGTTGCGGAACAGCCCCTTCTGATGGGAATGCTGTGTGACATGGACCTTGCCAAAAACTAATGGATCATTTACAGGAAATAAGAAGTTAAGGAGGAGGATGAGTCAGTAGACTTCAAAGCGAACCCATTTCCACAGAACTTAAATAATGAATACCAAAGACTGAGGATTTCGCAGACAGCTTCTCCAGCTCTCGGTGCAGCTGGAAACTGCGCAACTCCAGCACTGTTTGCTCTGATACGGGGTCCCAACTGCTTCAGGAGAGAGGAGGCGATAAGGAAGGCAGGGAGAAAGAGCAGGGCAGGGATGAAAAAGAAAGAAGGAGAGTGATTTGAAAAGAACGAGGAAGAAGGGTGGATGGGTGGATGGATGGGTGGATGCGAGGAGGGATGAGGGAGAAGGGACAGAGGGACAGAGGGGCAGGGGCTGGGGGTGTCAGATGGTGGGTAGGTAAGTCTAATTTCGTACAGATATATTTTGTGTGGCAAGTATCCTGGCACCCCTGTCGTGTGGGTCTCTGTTGAGCGGATTGTGCTGTGCTGTGCTTAGCCGCTCAGTCGTTTAGTGGATTACTAAAGTCAAAATAAAATTGTGTATCTTTTAAATGCCACTTAGTCATTTATGAGATCATAGACAAGGGGTTTAAGGAGTTTTCTTTTTGGAACTGCTTATGATGGAGAACTGTGTTTGAGAAAATTGAGGGCTGGTTCAGATTACAAGCACAGCGCAGAGGTCCTGCACTTAAGGAGACTTGTATATATCAGTGAAACAGTTGGATGCGGGAGATTTATGTATCTGACATAAATTTTTTTTTTTTAGATTTAAGGGAAACTCTATTCAGTCTTTTCCAAAAGCAACCTAGTTTAAAAACAAATTGAGATCAATAGAAAAGGAGAACCTAGACAGACAAACACACACACCCACGAAGGGAAGGTAGTACAGGTTAGGGCTGCTAAGTCAGATTCTCTCCATCTTGGAAGTGAGGTCATCACAGATCATAGTCAGCTCATCGTTCCCTTTAGTCTTCTGCTCAACCACCTCCTCCAGCAAGTAGACTCGCATCTGTTCCTTCCTGAGGACCACCTACAGCGCCAGGGTGTTCGTCCGGGCCTTGTTCCAGACCTGGGCACTCTCCTTGTTTGCCTGCTGAAGCTTCTCCTCCCCCTGGGCCTTCAGCACCTGGTGCTTCTGGCCCTCCGTCCTGATCCTCTCCATGTAATCCTCAGAGCACTTCCTCAGCAACTCTCCGTTCGCGCGGTAGCCTTTGGTCACCTACTCTTTCTCAAACTGCTTGAAGAGGTCAAAGAATGACTTCTCCTTGTAGTGCAGGTCTGCCGTCAGCTGAGCTTTCTCCTTCAGAACCTTCTGGATCTCGGGTTTGACAGGTTCCTTCTCTTTCTGAGCTTCCTCCATCGCCTGGTTCACAGTCCCCTCAAACCGGTCCACGCTCTTCTCCATCTCCAGGATCCTCTCCTGCAGCTCCGCGCACCTGCCCTGCAGCTCCTCGTTCTCCTGCGTGGCCTCCACCGCTGTGTCCAGCGGTTCCACTTTCAGGAGTTTATTCATAAGAAATAATTAGACAAAGGTATGAACACTGTGTGGATAACAGCATTGTTCATACTTGTGAAAACCTTGAAATAAACTTATACGTCTAGTGGATATCAAATAAATCACGGTGTATGTATATTACATATACTATAACATCATCAAAAATACAGTGAGGTTCTGTAGTATTGACATGGAATGATTTTCACAGTATATTAAAAATTTTTCAGAAAGTATATGCTTATATGTGTATAAACATTTATATTTACATTGAAAAAAAATCTGGAGGGATATACCTAAACTGTTAACAATGATTAAAACTAGGGAGGTAGGGTTTGGGGCGATTTTAATTTTCTTGTCTGCAGTTTCTCATTTTTTTTCTACAATGAATATGTATTACTTGCCTACTCTAAAAAACAATTGAAAGAAAAAAAAAACAATTGGTAGGAGAGGGGGATTTTTCACTCTGAGAGAGGATTTATTCAAGCTTTTTTCCCACAGAGAAGGACCCAAGTTAAGTTTGTGTTTACAGAGCCCCTCCCAATGTTGGAAGAGGTGGGGGGGAAACCTTCCCAAATGTCAAAATCCTGTTTCTGGATCTCTTTTGCTTCAAGGGCCCTCTGGTGCCAAGCCCTCCTCCTTGCTCATGGCCTGACCTGAGTCCCCTCGGATGGCTGGATGCCCTTGCAGCCAGCAGCACTGCAGGGGGAGGCGGCAGAGGTGCCTCTGGCCGGGTGGTAGGTACCCTTGCCTCTGGGCTGGAGACTAGGTTCTAATGGCAAGTGACAGAGACCACCCAAGGCCAGCATTGGTATTTTAAAAGACTTGGGGACTGGAGGGGGAGGAGAAATCACTTATCTAAAAGAAGAAACCCTAGACTGCCAGTCACTGGAAGGTTCTTGCTGGACCCAGGCCCTCTTGGTCTGGAGGAAAACCAGGAATTGCATTCGTGCCCCATTTTCAGAAGTTCTCCAAGCACATCAGCGTGGGTCCATCGAGGGTCTGAGGCGGGGTGTGGGGGCTTTCTTGCTGCCTTTTCCGTGATAAATGCTTCTACTTTCTGGGTGGCGTGGGGTTTTATTCCCCCACTGTGGGCTTGACAAGGGCGCTCTGGCAGGTCCTGACCACAGGCCTCCGAGAAGTCCCTTCTGTATCTGCTCTTCCATCTGCTGGAAGGCCATGGTGACCTCTGGGACTACTTCCCACTCTTGTCTTGATTTTTCTTTGTTGGATCCAGCTGGTCTCATCCCCGGGGCAGGATGGGTGTGGGAGGAGGACCAAGACAGTTGGGATTCTTTAGCTGGTGGGTTGCTGGCCTGGAGGAAAGCCCAGCTTCTCAGCCATCCCTGCCACAGCCTCCCCCCACCGCCTAGTTCTTGGTTGGAATGGAAGATTCAGTTCTAACTTGGTTTGGAATCAGCTTCCTTCTCAGCAACCGGACCTCATTGGAGCCAGACTTAATCTTTATTCATCACCCACTGGCTATGTGATCCAGGCAGATCATTTAACCTTTCTGAGCCTCTGTTTCCTCATCTGTAAAATTTCAGCTTTATTGGGGGTGGAGGTTGGAGGGGAAGATGGGTAGGTTGAAGACTTACTTCTCTAACATAGGGAAACGCTTCGAATAATAGCTCACACACTGTAATAATATTATTACTGCTGTGACAACTGACATTGACTGAACAATACTTTATGTCAGGCAGTTTTCTAAATACTTTGTATATAAAAATTTACTTAATCCTCACAATGGCCTCTGGGGTAGATACTAACTAATCCCACTTACAGATGAGAACAATGGTACCATGGAGAAATTGAATAACTTGCCCAAGTTAGTATATGAATTAGTGAAATAACCAGGCTGTGACCAAGAAGTTTTTTTTTTTTTTCCTTGTTTTAATTGTGGTAAAATACACATAACATGGGCTTCCTAGGTGGCAGGAGACCTGGGTTTGCTTTCTGGGTCAGGAAGAGCCCTTGGAGAAGGAAGTGGCAACCCACTCCAGTATTCTTGCCTGGGAAATCCCGTGGACAGAGAGAGGAGCCTGGCAGTCTGTAGTCCATGGGGTCGCAAGGAGTCAGACATGACTGAATGACTAGACAACACATAACATAAAATTTACCATCTTAACCATGTTCAAGTACACAGTTCAGTGGTGTTAAGTAAATTCACATTGCTGTGCAGCTGATCTCCAGAGCCCTTTTTCATCTGGTGAAACTGAAGTTCTATATCCACTAAACAGCTACTCCCTATTACCCCTCCCCCACCCCAGACCCTGGAAACCACTGTTCTACTTTCTGTCCCTATAAGTAGAACCATGCAGTATTTGTCTTTTTGTGACTGGCTTATTTTACTTAGCATAATGTTCTCAAAGTTTACCTATGTTGTGCTATGTGTCAGAATTTCCTTTCTAAGAGTGAATGGTATTCCATTATATATATATACACATCAGATTTTCTTACCCATTCATCTGTCCCTAGACATCTGGCTATTGTAAATAATGCTCTTATGAACATAGATATATCTGTTTGAGTTCCCGCTCTCAGTTCTTTTGGGCATATACCCAGGGGTGGAATTACTTGGTCTTATGGTAAATCTATTTCTAATTTCTTGAGGAACAGCCATACTGTTTTCCATTATGGCTATACAATTTTATGTTCCCACCACAAGAATTCCTATATCTCCACATGTTTTGTTCATAGTAGCCATCNGAACATAGATATATCTGTTTGAGTTCCCGCTCTCAGTTCTTTTGGGCATATACCCAGGGGTGGAATTACTTGGTCTTATGGTAAATCTATTTCTAATTTCTTGAGGAACAGCCATACTGTTTTCCATTATGGCTATACAATTTTATGTTCCCACCACAAGAATTCCTATATCTCCACATGTTTTGTTCATAGTAGCCATCCTAGTGGGTATGAGGTGGTATCTCATTGTGTGTGTATGTGTTTTTACAGATTCTTGGATGTGGACCATTTTTAAAGTCTTTACCGAGTTTGTTACAGTATAGCTTCAGTTTTATGTTTTGCTTTCTGGCCCTGGAGCATGTGGGATCTTAGCTTCCCAATCAGGGGTTGAGCTCGCACCCCTGCGTTGGAAGGAGGAGTCTGAAGCACTGGACTGCCAGGAAAGTTCTTCATTGTGGTTTTCATGTGTGTTTCCCTCCTGATTAGTGATGTGAGCTTCTTTTCATGTTCTCCTTGGCCATTTGTGTATCTTTGGAGAAATGTCTATTCAAGCTCTTTGCCCATTTTTTAATCAGGTAGTTCATTTTTCTGTTGTTCAGTTGTAAGAATTTTTAATATATTTTGGGTATTAACCCTTTATCAGATATATGATTGACAAATGTTTGCTTCCATTCTGTGGGTTGCCTTGTCACTCGGTCGATTCTGTCCTTTGATACACAGAAATTTTAAGTTTGGGGTAGTTCAATTTATTTATTTATTTGTGTGTGGTTTTTTTTTTTTACTTTTGTTGCCTTTGCTTTTGGTGCCATAGCAAAACAAGGAATACTTTTGGGTGATCTATAGTTGAGGAAAGATGAGGGAATAAGCAAATTCTATTCATTTTGTTTGGAAAACTAAGATGTGAAGACAGGAGCCAGCACCCTTTGTGGTGTTGAGTAGTGTAGAGAGACTTAAAAAAAAAAAAAAGATAAGCTATAACTAAGCAAAGGCAGTTTGGAATTGGATCTCAGCCCAACATGAAGAGGAAAAAGAGCCTAAGAATACTATATTAGCAGACAATGTTTGAGGCAGAAAAAAGAAAAAGTCCTGAAGGGCTGAGAGCCAAAAAGTCCAAGTAAGAATAAAAAATTAGGAGAAGATGGGGAAATGATGGGCCTTTGACAGTCTAGAGGGGGGAAAAGGTGGTGTGCATTAGAGAAGGATTATTGGGTTGAAATTTGAGCAGGGAAGTTAAAAAATTCTTCTGGCTGGGCAAAAAGGGAGATTCTACTGCCGGGGAAAATGGATTTTGCAACAGTAGGGGAGAAAAAGCAGGACACAGAGGAAGTGAGGCTGCTAATTACGAGAGGGAGGGCTTTTCAGAGACTCAAGGAAATGACTGCAGAGCTAAATTCTTAGTCCCTTTCAGCCTTCTCTGTCAGGGGTTCCAGCAACAATGAGTCGAGCACAGCCCGAGCAGGCGAGGAAACAGGAGACACAGCAGCCCTAAAGAGCATGCGGAGAAATATCTGAAGCCCATGCACACCCTTTGGTTTCTATTATTTATGTTAAAAATGGCGAGCACTGTACTGTGGCAGGAGGAACCCTGGCCGTGATTGCTGCTGCACACCCTTGAAAGGCAGGAGAAGTCTTCAGTGTCTGAGGCAAACAGATCTCGAACAGCAGCAGCCTGGCCGGAAGACAGTGCCACATGCCAGGGGAGAGTCCACCTGGAAAGAGCACTGTGCTGGGAGTCCAGAGGCCTGGTGCCTCCCAGCTTGGCCATAAATTCACTCTCCTTCAGTGATTCCTCGCATCTTCTAGAAAACAAAGGCCACAGCTAGTTGATCTTCATTTCAGAGAGGCAAAGAGTCTTATTCAAATGACCTGAAGTCGATGGGGATTATATTAAGGACGCACATGGAGAAGAATTCCGAAGAAGCAGACCGGGTGGGCCAGCAGCTGAGCAGACACCACAGGAGAGCTGGAGGGAGGACCGTGAAGGGTGCTCAGAACCTCAGGCAGCAGGAGAGGCCTCAGTGGTAGAAGTTTCTGGACTGTTCGTCTGGCATTCTGCCACTAACATGACTCTGTTCTGTTCTCTTGCTACTGGATGGCTTCCTGCCCCTCCTCTCTGGATCTTTTCTCTCCGTCTTTGCTCCTGCTTGAAGTAAGGATTGTTCTGTGAACTCTGATCCTAAGCCCAAGACTTGTTTTTAGAGGATAATGAAGATGATAATAGCAGCTAACATTTATCAAGTGCCTACTATGTGTCAGGTGCTGTTACAAGCACAAGATAGGTCTTAAATTACTTTATAGTCTTAGCAATCTTGTGGGGGCAAGAACTATCATTATCCCCAGCTGGAAAAAGTTGAGGCCCAGGAAAGTGATTTGCTGTGATCACACAACTAGTAAGTGTCATAACCAGCATTCAGATCCAGGCAGTGAACTCCAGAGCCTGTGCTCTGCACACCACCCACTGCCCCCAGCAAGGAATGGGAGGAATGAGCTGCCAGAGGTCTTCCATTCCTGTTTCCTTCAATGGTCACCTAAGCAGCAGTCATCTGTCTGTTCACATCAAGCTGTTTAGGACATTTTGGGTGTATTTTTCAATCCGTACCAGCTCTGAGAGTTAGTACTGAGTTTACAGTATGTAACATCTTGATGGACTCAGGCATTTGCCATTATGGATTGCTTGACATGGGATGGTCAGGGAGGCAGGCCGACAAGAGAGGAGATTGAGGATCTGATTCACTATGAAGTCGTGGCACAGACAAGGGCATTCAAGACTGGTAACAGAGGGATTACAAACATCTCAGCCCTACTCGGATGTCTAGGCAAAGATGTGGGACTAGAGTTCAGGCTGGAGGTGGTCACGGTAGACATTAGGCCATGAAAATGAATGAACTTTCCTGGAGAGAGTATACAACATGGTGAGTCTGACTATATTTATCAGATTCTTTCTCTGCGAGTCTAAATACTGGATGAATCTCAACAATAGATTTTTTTTTAATTTGCCTTTTTTTTCCTCTTCTATTTTTGTGATAATTTCAGACTAGTTTTGTTGAAATGGACTTCCCATGTGCTTAGGCTGTCCACTAAGACATGTCTCAACTGCCCGCCTCTTAATAGCTAACTGCTCAAGCCATGCATCACAGGCAGGCTGGTGGTGATGGCAAGGGCAGTCAGAAATTAAGCATTGGTTGGCAGTCATCTAGGTGCAGTGCGCTTAGTCGGGTATGTATTCTGGTGGGAAACAACAGCTTAAGTTCTTCAACTGAAATTGTACAATTATCGTTTGTACACTCCAATCCTTAATCCATGAAGTAAAAGGACAAACCAGAAGGATGTGTTTCAAAAGTATTGGGGCCGATCAAGTCTTTTCTGATTATGTTCTTTTGGAGTTTAACTGTCTAAGCTCTAGAATATGGAAATGGGTCATTCCTGGAGCATTCTGGATTGTGTAGTTCAAGATCTGTTGATAGAATTCAAAGCCTTAGTAGATGGCTGTGCCAGCCAGATGCTGCTGCTTTAATTTCACTTCTCCCTGCATTGGAGAGCAAGTGTCCCAGTCAGGTAACGGCTTCCGCTCACAGTCATCATCTTCTGAGTGTGCTTTGAAATGTTCAGGAGGACGCTTGCTTCCATTTAGGATTCTTAAACTTTTTTTTTTCTAACTTAAAAATTGTTCCATGTTTACATTTCTATCCATAGATCTACTTATGTGATCACTATAGTTTTTAATAACTTCATGGAATCCTGTTGGGTTGCTATACTGAATTTATTTAACCTGTTCTTGTGACTGGACATTCAAACCGGTTTGATTTTGCTTCTTAGTAATATGCTGTTAGAAATTTTGTTCTCATTGCTTACTTTCTTCCTTTCTGTCTCTCTTTTTCCTTTGAGTATTCCATTGGGAATATAGCCCAAAGAAGAATTAAGGATCAGAGGTTTTATAGCTCTCGTTCCATGGCAACAGGCAGGCTGCAGAAACGCTGGAGCACTCACAGTGCTCCCAGTGATGGCTGAGCACGCTTGTTCCCGACATCTCTGCCAATATTGTTCTATCATTTTCTCATTTGTTTTGTTTGTTAGTAGGTATACAGTTATTTGGATTCATGTTTCTTAAGTTATTACTGAGGTGGAACATTTTCTCCGTGTTGGTTTATTGGGTACATTTCCAGGGAGCATAATGTGTATATAAGAGGCTGGCACAGGTTACCACTTTTTAATGTTCCTTCTCTCTTTTCCCTTTCCTCATTAGCCATTTGTCAAATAGGGTGTCATTACTGATGACAGTATGTTTTTATCATAAGAGTTCATTCCTATTTTGGATCGTAAATATCTGTTATATCTATCATAATTTAAAACTTTCTTTTGCTCCTTTTATATTTGTTTTGTTACTTTTTATTAAGGAGACTTTTATTTTTTAAATTGAAGTATAGTTGATTTACAGTGTTGTGTTCAGTACTGCTATACAGTGAAATGATTCACTTACACATATATATTCTTTTGTAAAATGTTATTTCTATTATGGTTTGTTATAGGATATTGAATATAGTTCTCTGTACTTTACAGTCGGACCTTGTTGTTTATCCTTTCTACATATAAAAGCTTACATCTGCTAACCCCATCCTTCTGCTTCATCCCTCCCCAGCCTTCTCCCCCTTGGCCACCTCCAGTTCGTTCTCCGCCTCCGCGATTCTGCTTCTGTTTCATGGAGAGGTTCATTTGCGTCATATTTTAGAGTCCACACATAAGGCACGTCACGTGGTATTTGTCTTTTGCTTCCTGACTTACCTCTCATGGTATGATCGTGTCCAGTCGCATCCGTGTTGCGGCAGGTGGCATTCTCCTCTTTTTCCCGGCTGAGCAGCATTCCATGGTGTGTGCGTGCGGTGCCTTCTTTATCCATCCTTCTCTTGGTGGACATTTAGCTTGTTTCCATGTCTCGGCTACTGTGAATAGTGCTGCTGTGAACACAGGGGTGCATGTATCTTCCTGAACTGTACTTCTGTCTGGATATACGCCCAGATGTGAGACTAGTGGATCGTATAGGAATTCTATTTTTAGNGTGCCTTCTTTATCCATCCTTCTCTTGGTGGACATTTAGCTTGTTTCCATGTCTCGGCTACTGTGAATAGTGCTGCTGTGAACACAGGGGTGCATGTATCTTCCTGAACTGTACTTCTGTCTGGATATACGCCCAGATGTGAGACTAGTGGATCGTATAGGAATTCTATTTTTAGTGCTCTGAGGAAACTCCATACTGTTTTCCACAGTGGCTGCCTCAACTCACATTCCCACCAACAGTGTAGGAGGATTCCTTTTCCTCCACATCCTCTCCATCATTTATTATTTATAGATTTTTTTAATGATGGCCTTTCTGACTGGTGTTAGAGGGTACCTCACTGTAGTTTTGATTTGCATTTCTCTAATTAGTAGTGATANGGTTAGCTGCTAGTCACTGACGACTATATTTCAATTCAAATAAACTAAAAATTAAGTAAACTTAAAAATTTGGTTTCTCAGTCACATTAGCCACGTTTATGTGTACAATATGCCACATGTGACTAGTTGCTACTACACCAGACAGTGCAGGAATATTTCCATCATTTCAGAAAACGGACAGCTCTAATCGAGGCTCTCCACACTAAAAATANTAAACTTAAAAATTTGGTTTCTCAGTCACATTAGCCACGTTTATGTGTACAATATGCCACATGTGACTAGTTGCTACTACACCAGACAGTGCAGGAATATTTCCATCATTTCAGAAAACGGACAGCTCTAATCGAGGCTCTCCACACTAAAAATAATATTGATATTCAGCTTTTAACCTATAATCATTTTTATCTTAAGGAAAATATCCCCTTCCTAAATCAAGGTTTCTTATAAAGAGTTAGTATTGAACATTAATGATGGCCCTCTCAGAATCCACCAAAATAATTCTTAGATTTAAAAATAGATTTTTCTTATCAAAGTGTTGAACAATCCTAATAAATTTCCCCATGTAGTACAAGTTCTATCTTTGTAGAATAGCTCATATTATTCATTTTTGAAAATTTCCCTTGTCTATAGGATATTATTTCTGATTTACTAAACTATATTCTTCAGTAAGATAGTTGTATAATTCCAAGACACCTCCACCCCCTACAGTATTGTCCTCATTAGATGTTCAGTCACAATGTTATTGGCTTCCTAACATGACTTTATGGTGTATAATGGTCGGATGGCATCACTGACTCGATGGACATGAGGTTAAGCAAGCTCCAGGAGTTGGTGATGGACAGGGAAGCCTGGTCCATGGTGTCAGGAAGAGTCGGACACAACTGAGCGACTGAACTGATATTTTGAAACAGTTTATGTAACTGGTATGTGAAAATTTAGTGATGTTCTCCTGAGAATTCATTAGGGGCTTCTTTTAGAAATGTGTGGATGGAGCAAAATTTTCCCAGTTTCTCTGATATGAGTCTCTTTGTGTTTATAATTTTTTATCCAGTATAATTATTTTTTAGTCCAATATAATTGGGCTTCCCTGATAGCTCAGTTGGTAAAGAATCCACCTGCAATGCAAGAGACCCTGGTTCAATGCCTGGGTTGGGAAGATCCGCTGGAGAAGGGATAGGCTACTCACTCCAGTATTCTTGGGCTTCCCTTGTGGCTCAGCTGGTAAAGAATCCACCTGCAATCCAGGAGACCTGGATTTGGTCCCTAGGTTGGTTCCGGCCTGGAGAATTCCGTGGACTGTATAGTCCATGGGGTCGCAAAGAGTCGGACACAACTGAGCCACTTTCACTTTCATAATTAGTTCGTCAAACGCCATTGAATATAAACTTCTGGTAGAACACCAGGCAGCATGCTGGCTGACAAGATGAATGTGACATTGGGCATCAAAAAGAATGAGGATTTTCACGCCCCCTCTTCGTTGGATTCCTCAAGACTTCCCCCTACCCCTCAGCCCCTCCAACTGGACTCCCCAGCTTGAGTCCCCAGGTCAGTCTCCTCCTCTCCCTACCTCCATCCCTTGACCTCACTGCCTCTGCCCATCTCCGAGTTTCTTATGCAGAGAACACCCTTTTCCTCTTCACCTTTCATTCACCCTGAGGATCCACCCAAAGTTTCTGTCTGGGATTTTCTCTGAGTGATTTCTCTCTGCTCTCATCTTAATGTATTCCTTGATCATGTCATTCTTTTTGGCAAATAACTATCCACGGCCTTGTCATATTATCTAATTATCTTCTGTGTCATTATGCATGTCTAATATCCCTGTAGGGGTGGGAGTGAAGGGACATTTCAGGTTTTCTATTTCTTTTGTTGAGCAAAGAGAGTCCAGTACATAAAGCTGAGTATGTGGATGAAGTTAAGAGATACTTATTGAATAGGATTTTAATAAATTAAGGATTCTCATTTCATTACCAAGCAAAGCCAAAGATCTGTGGCCAGGGGCAGGTTTTATGTAACCTAGGAGGAGAAAAAGGCAAAGGAGATTCCATAAAGGACCAGACTCATCTTCCAAGTTTGTCAATTCAGCTGCTATTTCCCCTTCACTAATAGATGACTCTTGAGTACCTAGCATGTGCTGGGTGTGGGAGATACAGGGCTGAACAAAATCAATATAGTCCCTGGCTTCATGGTGTTCACACCCAAGTAGGGAGCTTGGTATTAAACTAGTAAACCAATAAATTGTTGGTTTCAGTTGTTGTTTACTCACTAAGTCACATCCAGCTCTTGGCGACCCCATGAACTATAGCATGCCAGGCTCTCTGCCCTCCACTAATTCCGGAGTTTGCTCAAATTCTTGTCCACTGAGCTATCCGACCATCTCATCCTCTGCCACCCCCCTTCTCCTTTGCCTTCAATCTTTCCCAACATCAGGGTCTTTTCTAATGAGTTGGCTCTTTGCATCAGGTGGCTGAAGTATTGCAGCTTCAGCAGTAGACCTTCCAATGAATATTCAGGGTTGATTTCCTTTTAGGATTGACTGATTTGATCTTCTTGCAGTCCACAGGAATCTCAAATGTCTTCTCCAGCACCACAATTTGAAAGCTTCAGTTCTTTGGTGCTTAGCCTTCAAATACATAATTCCAAATTGTATTAAGTGCTATAAAAGCAAGAGAAGGATATTGACAATTAAAGTTGTTTAGGGGTGGTTGTTTAGGGGTGGTTGTTTAATGGGTGGTTGTTTAGGGCCTCAGTCAGTTTAGGAAGTGACATTTAAGCTGAGTGCTGAAGGCTGGGTCATTAGCCCAGTATAATCAAATGAAGAAGCCAGGCAGAGGGAACAGCTTGTGCAAAGGCCATGAAGTGTGAAAGAGCTTAGTGGGTCTGACAAACCATCAAGGGCCATCGTGTCATTGAACATTTAATTAAATGTTCAAAGAAAAAAGTGTATAAAAGTGTTCCCTAAAATAACAATTGTAATGTTAGAAAAACTTATTCATTAAAGATCTATTGTTATATTTGATGGATATTTTTCTTTAATTTTAGACATTAATTCTGAAATATATAGCTTCTTTTTTGAAATCTTACCATTATTTCAAAAGTCAAGTGGACCTGACTGATATTTGAACATCATGCCTGCCAATATGCCTACAGAGTCATTGATAAGTGTCCAAGTGAACCCAAATTGTCGGTCATAATTTTGATTGTGCCTTTATTCTTTCTTGGGAAAAAAAAAAAAAACGGTGTTATTTTGACTTTTGGCTGAATATATTGTGCTGTAGATTATCCTTCAATGAACTATTCAAAATGTTTAAATTAGATGCCACTTAAAGTTTTATTTTNAGCTTCTTTTTTGAAATCTTACCATTATTTCAAAAGTCAAGTGGACCTGACTGATATTTGAACATCATGCCTGCCAATATGCCTACAGAGTCATTGATAAGTGTCCAAGTGAACCTAAATTGTCAGTCATAATTTTGATCGTGCCTTTATTCTTTCTTGGGAAAAAAAAAAAAACGGTGTTATTTTGACTTTTGGCTGAATATATTGTGCTGTAGATTACCCTTCAATGAACTATTTAAAATGTTTAAATTAGGTGCCACTTAAAATTTTATTTTATTATACCATCAATAGCCAATTTAAAAAAGCCAACTATTTTTAGTAAAAAAAAAAGGCCAGTGTATGACTGGAGCTTGAGGAATAAAGGGGAAATTTCCCATGGTTCAGGCAGATTCAGATTCAAAAGTACTTGGATTTTAAGGTATCTAACATACATTTTAGAGATCTTTTTTTTTCAAGCCAATGTATGTGCCCAGTGCTATCCAAGTAACATTACCGTGTATAATCTCATTTAATACTGAAAACATCCATATTACATGGCTACTTTATTATGCCCATTTTCCAGTTGAGGAAACCAAGGCCTAGAGATGTTAAGCAGTTAGCCTGGGATCACACAGAGTATTGGTGAAAGAGTCTATATATAAACAGGTTGCCTTGAGCCTCCAGAGCCTAAGCCTAAACTCTGACCACTGGGTCAGGACCTTGCCACAAGGTCAGCTGACCACTGTGTGGGTGATGGAGCTAGGCAGTAAAGGAGCAGGCAGATAAATTAGCAGACTCTTTCAGTGGTCCAAGTAAGAGGTCAAAGCTTGGCCCACGGGCTGCTGTGTAATTGAGAAGAAGTTGGTATTTGGGGGTCAGGGCAAAAGGTTAGAAAAAGAAATATGATATAAGGGAATAAATATGTTTTACTTAGACTCTTTTTTAAAAGAAATCTTTGAATTCTTTTTTTAAAGAATTCAGAATTTAGGGGGAGAAAAGTAACTAGCAAAAGCATAGCAAGAAAATAAAATTAGGATCAGAAATGAAGTACAAATCAAACTAATAATTGATAAGTAGAAAAAAAGAAAAGTGAAAAATGATAATTATTTTTAAGTGAGTCATTTGTATGGAATATTATTTATAACTCTTAGCTAAATTAGCTAACCAAGCTGAAGCAGATAAGTTGAATGAGATAATGAAATTAGTCAACAATTTATTGTTATGAGATGTGAGAGGAGATATATTGCCCTCCGTGGAGCCCGTTCTTTTTCTTTTTTCCTCCCCTTTTCTTTCCCTGTCTGTTGAAGTCTGACCAGTTTGCATTATCTTGTTTAAATCCCTTCCTAAAATAGAAAAATCAAACCATCAATGTGTACACATGGTTATTTTAGCCCAAATCAACAATTACCAGCAGTAGAGATGGCCTTGCCTTTGTGCAAGCAAAGGTTACATTATATTCAACCTTTTCTGTTGAAGGGAGCAGAGATGGGTTTCATCTGCTTTAGAAATGCTCTCTATCCCAACAGATGTATTTTTAAAAAGCAAGTTTTATACGTTTATCATATGGATTATCAAGTGCAATGAACAGATTAGAAGGAAGCATCTGTGGGTGAATTTAGGTTATGTGTTCAGGTACAAAGGTCAGATATAGCTGCTGTGCGGCTCACTTTTATTCTGTTGAGAAAAGGTGAATGCAGAAAGATGAGAAGTAAATTACCATCAGGCTTTCCAGCTGTGATGTGAGGAAACCTGTTTTCGGTTTCCAGGGAGCAGGACTGTGTCTGTCTAGGTGTGTGCCCAGAAACTCCTGTAGTGAGGGGGCAAGAGATGGGGGAGGAGACCCCGGGAGTGAATGCCGAGGCCTATTTCATGTAAATGAGAGATTTACAGACTCTCTGGTTCACCTGAGTCTGCTCCAAGACTCCCTCCTCCTGGGAGAAGTCTTCACACCTGGGATTGGGCTTGCTACCCACCTGTGGGGCCCTCCTTAGAGAGCCTGCAGCCCTCTTCCATGGTTCCAGTTGCTGTCTGTAAGAGGAATTAGGAAACTTGCAGAACAGTGGGTGGAAGATGAGCAGAGAAGGGCAATAAAGGAGTCTCAAGCTCTGTGCATTAGACATGAAGGAAGGAAGGAAGGAAAGTTAGGTAAACTGAGAGAAGAGAAGCAGCAGAAAGGATGGATAACTAGATGCTAACACTAGGCCATTCAGTCATTCATTTGCACACTCATGTATGCATTAGACATTACTAAGCCAGGACAGAGTGGGCTCCTGAGATGGCCAAGGTACCATAACCTTTAGGTGTCTTCTCTGGATGGTCCGCCACAAGTTCACAGACACTGGTGTGTCTAGATGTTATATTCAAAATCCTTGGCATCGCTTCTGGCACACACATATTTGGTACTTAGCAAACCCTGACAGTCATCACATCACCAGCATCGTCGTCATTACAAAGCTGTGAGATCCTTGAGGACAGATGGGTTGTTCTTACATCTTGAAACTCCTGGGTTGGCAAAGTGTCTAATGCAGAGATCAGACTCCATGAACCTTACGTCAAACTATTGACCAACTGAATGGAGACATTTTTGAGCAGCTAACTCCATGCTGGCACCTTTAAAAGGCATGGCGAAAGCTTCTGAGACTGACCTTTGTCCTAAAACAAGATGGGGCATAAATTTAAAACGTTTTAAATTGAGAAGTCAATGTAGGGGTTGCATTTGCTAAGTGCCAAGTGAATAGAAACAGAAGGAGCTTCAGGAATTTGGAGGAGGAGCAAATTCTGTCCATTGGTAGGGAGTGGGTGATATGTATTAATCCAGCATCTAATCAAGTTCAGAGTTTTAAAAGAAGTGCACTGATAAATATTTAACAATCAGCTCTCTAGGAAAAAAGTATATGTCTGAATGCATGTGTAAGTGTGTTAGTTGCTCAGTTGTGTCCTACTCTTTGCCACCCCGTGAACTATAGTCCACCAGGCTCCTCTGTCCATGAAGTTCTCCAGGCAAGAATACTGGTGTGGGTAGCCATTCCCTTCTCCAGGGGATCTTCTTGATGCAGGAATTGAACCCAGGTCTTCTGCATTGCAGGCAGATTCTTTAAGTCTTACTGATAGGAAGGATCTACAGCACATAATTCACAAGTAATAATACAATGTCTAATACTCTTTCTTGTAAATTTCACACTCCAGTTGATTGTCACTGAATTTTTTTTTTTTTGCTATTTTTGTGTTGTGTTATCTATAGCTAGTCTGTGATTGTGGTTCAGCCATGGTTTGACTAATGGAATTTCATCCCAATCCACCCACTCTTTCCCAATGCATTTGCTATCACGGAATTTAATTCGTGACTTGCTAAACTACTTTTTTACCCTCGTGCAATAGTTCAGCCTATGATTTTTCAGCTTAACGATGGCGTGAATGCTATATACATTCAGTGCAAAGAGTACTTCAACTTTTAAATTTTGGTCTTTTTCTAGGCTGGTGATGAGCTACCGGTTTGATACTGTCTCCTGATGCTGGGCAGTGGCAGCAGCCACAGCTTGCAGTCAGGCATCCATGGATGAACAACCCATACTCTTATAACCATTCTGTACTCACATAATCAGTCTGTTTTTCATTTTCAGGATAGCATTCAGTCAGTTACATGAGACATCCTACACTGTGTTATAAAATAGGCTCTGTGTTAGATGAGTATGCCCAACCGTAGGTTTATGTAAGTGTTCTGAACATGTTTAAGGTAGGCTCAGCCACGCTATGATGTTTGACAGGTTAGATGTATTGAATGCATTTTCAACTTTTGCTATTTCCCCTGGTGGCTCAGATGGTAAAGAATCTGCCTACACTGCAGGAGACCCAGGTTTGATCCCTGGGTCAGGAAGACCTCCTGGAGAAGGGAATGGCAACCCACTCCAGTATTCTTGCCTGGAGAGTTCCATGGACAGAGGAGCCTGGCAGGCTACAGTCCATGGGGTCACAAAGAGTCAGACACAACTGAGCGACTAACCCTTTGACTTTCAGACTTAATGATGGATTTTATGTGCTTTTTCGCTCAGTCATGTCTGATTCTTTGCGTCCCCACCAGGCTTCTCTGTCCATGGAATTTTCCAGGCAAGAATACTGGAGTGGGATACCATTTCCTACTCCAGGGGGCCTTCCTGCATCAGGGATCAAACCCACGCCTCTTGTATCTCCTGCATTGTCAGGCAGGTTCTTGACGGCTAGTGCCACTTGNTTTTATGTGCTTTGTCGCTCAGTCATGTCTGATTCTTTGCGTCCCCACCAGGCTTCTCTGTCCATGGAATTTTCCAGGCAAGAATACTGGAGTGGGATACCATTTCCTACTCCAGGTGGCCTTCCTGCATCAGGGATCAAACCCACGCCTCTTGTATCTCCTGCATTGTCAGGCAGGTTCTTGACGGCTAGTGCCACTTGGGAAGCCCCAATGATGAATTTATCGGGATGTAACTTCATCACAAGTCAGGGATGATCTTTGTTATGTTCACTAAACTGAAACTCTTTCAGCTTCAGCATTACATTTCTCAGAGCTTGCTCTTTTACCACCAACCTCAACACCTTCTTTGCTGAATCAAATAATCGTTTTCAAATACTGGGAGGGTATTTTCCTTTTTTTATGCCATTCACAATGTAATGACTGCAGACATGACTCACATCTGCATTATTGACATTTCTTCTGTTACTTTCTTAACTGTAGATAATCAACAGAACAAGAAACCAAGCTCTGACCTGCAGTATTTTCTATTTACATACTTGTAGCATGCTTTCCTGGTGGCTCAGTGGTAAAGAATCCACCTGCCAATGCAGGAAATGAGGGTTCGATCTCTGCCAGTGCAGGAGATTTAGGTTGGGAAGATCCACTGGAGAAGGAAATGGCAACCCACTCCAGTATTTTTGCTTGGGAAATCCCATGGACAGAGGAGCCTGGTGGGCTACAGTCAATGGGGTCACCAGAGAGCCAGACATGACTTAGTGGTGACTTCAACAACAACAACAGTATATAAATACCACCCCATTGTGGCCAACTTTGTGGTATCTTTGAATGTGGCCTTGGGAAGAGAAATGTTATGCAGAACATCATTACACAGCATTTCTACCATATAGATCCCATGGATGCAAATAATCCCAAGAGCATAGATAACAGAACAAGTGATGAATGTTGAGGATTTATTACCCTTGTTTTTCAGTATCATTAACTATAAGTGTATGATTTCAATTTTAATGATGACTGTTTTTAACAACCAGCCCCATGAATTCCTAAAAAACGTGATACCAGAGAGCTGGCCAGAGCAGGCTCTAACACCCCAATGGCCCCTACTCCTAGTGAAGGGGGAGGTCTCCTCTCTGCGGAGGAACTCTGTATACCTTCTCCCCATCCCCACTCCCAGACATACAGGGTGTAGTTGCTCATGCCGCCCCAGCAGGAAAACTCACATAGAGGCTCATTTCTTTCCAGAATCCGATATCAGGCATTCTCGGGGGGATTTGACATGGATCTTCCCAGGTCCATTACTCACCCTGATCCTGACGTTTAGTGCAGTTCCTAACAACTCTACAGTTCACACTTACTTCCATGTCTCTTTCTTTAAACATGAGAAAGAAGGATCTCAGAGGATGGTCATAAGCGGAGCCCTGGGGCCAGCTGTCAAGTCGGTTGCCTGCAGTGTTCTTCACAGCCCCCTCCCGCCCAGCCTCCTGAAAGAGACCCAAACCTGCCTGACGGGTTAGAGAGGTACTCAACCTTTTTTTTTCTTACCACAAGAACAAAGAGACATGATTCCTAATATAAAAAACACATTTTTATCAGGAAGGCATATTTTTATTGAAAAATTTGACCAAAACAAGCCCTGCTGGCTCCACCCTCAGCTATATTTTCCTTTCTTAAGCAGTATTCCTTTCACACAGATGTGAAAGAAAACCACCAAGTGGGAGGTTGGAGTAACCTGCCTGCTGACACGTAGCACTTCATTTTTGTGTTGGTTGGTGAATGGCTGATCCCCCATTTCCACCAGTACCTCCCGCCCTGCAGGGGCAAGCTTGCCCCTCCTAGGCTGTGCCAGACCCTCCCACAGTCTGACCCCAGCAGGTACCACCACACCTGCTCCCACCCTGCCTGGACAGTGCCCGGATGTTGCCCATTCACCATCACCGTGGCCTGCATCCTCTCAAGCACAAGGTTTGAGCCGCAGAACACTCTGTGTGCTCAGCGCCCACCTCTGCATCGAAGCCAAAAGGCTCAGGCCTTGTGGCTGTGCAGCCGCTCTTGGTTTTGATAGAGAACACCTCTCAGCAGCTTAGAGTCAGAAAGGGGTTTTCAGAATCCAAGCCCCTTCTCTGATGTGCCTACCCTGCCTTTCCCATCCTTGGCGAGTTCCCAGGTAGCTTCACTCCTTTATCCCCACATCCTATTTCCTTTAAAACCCAGTGAGCTCTCACCTGTCCAACAGCCCCACCCCCACCCCCGTCCCACCACCAGCCATGCTTGAGCCTTACCATCTACTGTTAGACCTTCTACATGCAGACCTTCTGCCCGACTAGCTGGGCCTTAGCTTGAGTCCAGATGACCCTGAGGCTGATGCCACCTGGATCCTCACGTCAATCTCCATCAGCTTTCCTGCCTCTTATTATTCTCCTTGTGCCATCAGCGCTTAGTCACAGCGCCTTACTTGCCCTTGGAGACTTTTTCCTTGTCTTCTGCTGTGAGTGCAAACTAGTGTGTATGTGAGCACCACTCCAAACCCAGTAGTTTTTGGAAATTCCCAACTTTCCCTGTTTTGACTACAACTCTGATCTTCATAGAGATAAGGGTCCTAGGTAACACTGGCACCTCCTGTCCATTGGACCAAAACCAAGAGATGGAATCTACTTCTCCAAAGGGAAAGGAGCTGTAATGTGATTGATGTCCAATCGTAGAGTTAAAGTAAAACTATTTCTTCAATTAACGTGGAAATTTTCCCATTGTTTAGTTACTAAGTCATGTCTGACTCTTTTGTGACCCCATGGACTGTAGCCCACCAGGTTCCTCTGTCCGTTGGATTTTCCAGGCAAGAATACTGAAGTAGGTTGCCATTTCCTTCTCCAGTGGATCTTCCCAGCCCAGGGGTCGAACCCACGTCTCCTGCATTTGGCGGATGGACTCTTTATCACTGAGCCTCCAGGGAACCCCAAATAGCTCCTACTGTGCTTTGAATTGTGAAATTATTACTACAATTGAGGAATGATTAAGTCGTCATTTTTTTTTCACCTCATTTTCTTTCTTGCCTGTTGCTTGAAAAACATTGCTCACAGATGTTTAAGAACATATATTAAAAGTGAATTCCAGTGAAAGGCCTGTTAATTACATTATTCAGCCTGGTTCAGTAACTCTCTTTAAAACTAACATGCGTGTTTAGGACAGGAGTGTTTTCCAGTTGTCATTTCATGAGATAAATGTGTTGGGAAATGAAGAGAGTATAAATAGATGTGAAAGTCACTTTATCTAATTGAAGATGAATGCTGAGCTTTGGGAACTGTAGCAGAATTGAGTCCTAGTTCAAACTTGCCTCGAAAGAGATTTATGATCATGGGATATGAAGCTTCATTTCCCAGGGGCTCTCCTGGTGACCATTAACTCTTCAACTCAGCATTCTGTCTTTTTATCCAGCAGAGGCAGCTCGCAAGGTGGATGGCGGGGGGAGAAGAAGGATGCAGGTCAAGAAAACTAAACAGCAGCAGCAGCAAAGCCACTGCTCCATGCTGTGGAATTTAAAGTGCTTCGACAAACCAAGAGCCACATTCTGTCATGACTGTGTGATGCCAAGTGGCCTTCCCTTGGGCTTTGATGTCTTCTTCTTCTGTTTATGTCATCGAGATTTTCCAGAATGCTTTTAGAAGGGAGAATTGGGAGTAGCTCTAGCACTGTTGGTTTTAGACATTATTGTTGAAGCCTGGCAGAGCCATAGTATTTGAGCTCGTTTTCTGCCTTGACCTCAGAAAACCTTTTTCCAGAAAACTGACTACTTAGGTCTAATCTGTGGTTACACACAAAGGAGATCTGGGCTAGAAATGAGGGTTCTATTGCGGCCATTATACTGAAAGATGCTTTCCTGATGGAATACTGCAATACCACGTGGGTTAAAATATTAAAAGGTGTATTAAACTGAATTGTTTTAGTGGTTCAAATACCCTTAGAGGTTGCCAGAGGGAGGCGGGTAGCTAGAGTTCTTAATGACGGACTGGAACAATCAAATGCACTTGAACCTCGAGGTCGGATGCTGAATTCCTCCTGCAGGTGGAAACACTGCCCCTTACAGGGAAGGCCAAGTCTCATTTTTGTGATGACCTTACCCCCTAGAAACTTTCCAGGAATCCCTTATCATCAGCTCCCCACCCAAAGGATGAAAAACACCATCTGATTTCCAATTTTCCCATCTCTTATTGGAGTTTGCAACTTTCTTGACTAACAGATGGCCAGAAAATGTGTAAGCCCAAATAAAAGCAAAGCACGCCTCACTGTGTCTTCACAAGTGTCAGTTGCTTTTTCAAATTAAAATTATGTAAATCATCCCTTGGCTGGAAGTAGGAGAATCAGATATGAAGGAAACAAACCTAGCACTCAAGAATATTTTAGTTTGGGTTGTGTGTTGGGTTTTTTTTTTTTTTTTTTTTGCTTTGCTTTGCTTTTTTTCACCCCCCCCCCCCTCAGCTTTTAATGTTTTCTTTTAAAGAGAAAGAAGAAAAGAGGCATTTGGTAGAAGCATTTTGCAAGTTGCTCATTCACAAAGCTCGCCGAATTTCACCAGCTTCACCAGCAGCCAGCCTAGAATATTAGGTCCTTGTTTTAATTGACTTGAAGAAAGAGGGAAAGATTCTGGAGTAAAAGACCCAAGGAGGGCCTGGCCTCTCTGGGTTTGGCATCTTTCTTCCCTCAAGGAGTTAAAAGTCTGGGGCTGAGCGTGATCAACCAGATGGTCTTTAACAGTAACATGGTTCATATTGTTTAGATTATCCTCTTGCAAGTACCGTGCCTCGTTTACCTTTTATGGAATAAAGTGTGGAAAATTGACCACAGATGTAAGTAACCAAGAATGACGGGGAAGCTGTTGTTACCAGGCCTCCTCTTTTCTCTCCAACACGCCTGATCCCAAAGATAAAAATAAAGAGAGAAATGGGAGGCCGGCCGAGCAATAATTTGCCTTACCTCCACAGCTCGGATACAGGCCGCCCTCTGCTTGACGTTTCCATAAATCCACGGTTGGCCTTGAGACTCCTGTGCAGGCTACCCTCACTTTCTGATTTTCCAAGTGCCCCTCCGGTTAAAATATCATACAATGTAAGCAGTTTTTCCATCCCGTTTGGAAAGGCAGAGGGGGCAAGTCCAACATACTGGCAGGGAGCGGTTTTGCAGCCCTCTGGTCCCTGCAGGAGAGCAGAGAGCAGCATTTTGCAGCCTGAGGGGCACAGGTCAATCCTGCCTTCCCATTGCTGTGATCGCTACCTCGGCTGCAGCTGCAGGCTGGGCCCAGTGAATTAGAACTAGGTCTTCACGATTCTTGGGAAAGTGAGATCTCTGAGCTTGACAGAAGACTTGAATACCCAGAAAGGGCCCAGCTAAGAAGGAGCTTGTTGAGACAGGGCTGTGCTTTCCTTTATGGCATGCTTTTTAGGATTAGAAAAGGATTTATGCCTTTTTAAACCTTCAGAAGAGTAGTCTCCCACCAAAGTCATAAACTAGGTTTCTCGAAGTCCCTTTGTTTTCTTTCTCCATCCCACGTTCCATTGCCAAAGCCATGTTGGCCCTCGCCTCTCATCTTTCTCCGTGGCACTTGCTGTCTTTACCTGTGGCTGTGACTGCCATCAGGTGACTGGACTTCTGCTCGCAGGGCAGCTGAAGGCAAGGAGGGCCAAGATAACCCACTCAGGGACTGCAGGCTGCTCCGGGCCTCTGTGAGATGGTTGCTGCGCCTGAGTAGACCGGCTTGCCTTCCCTTTATGAGGGGCCAGCATGAGACGGGACTCCACTTCTCTGCTCTCTGTATTCTCTGTCTTGTCATTCACATCAGTGCAGCTCCCCTTCCTCCTGCCAGGCGCCTCCACTCCCCCCTTCCAGCAAGCTCTCTGGAGTCCTGACCCTGCTGTCAAGAAGCTCCCCACCGTCAGACCGCCTGAGCCCACTCCTCATATGCTTTCCCAGACACTCAGGGCTGTCTCTGGAACATGGCCTTTTTCCCACACTCCCCTGGTTTTCCGTGCATACTTGTAGCTCACTGGCCTCCAGGACTCCTTTGAAACCTGCCTTGCTTTTAAGGATTAGCCCACCCTCCCTGGAGGAGGATCTGGCAACACACACACACACACACACACACACACACACAAACACACACCCCTGTTACAACCCTCTGGAAGGATCTTGCTCACCAAGGACTTGAGCACTTGGAGTTGTCAAACATGCCCTTCCTCTCTGTGAACACAGCAACCTCTTTCCTGACCTGTCCATCAGCTGTGCAGCTCCTCTGTCTGTCCTCTTGGCATCGACAGCTACTCCATCCGCTCCACTACGTGACTTTGCTCCCACGCCTGGAATCCCGAACGCTTGCCCTCTGAGCGTCCCCACCCTGCCCACAACCGTCTATGTCAGCACCTCTTCTAGTCCGTCATTCCCAGGAAGGCGTGCTTGCCAACCTCTTGCTCCTGACCCTCGCTTCTCCCAGACCCTCAGTCTCCCACAACTCAGCCTGGTCATCTGGAGATTATTCCAGCCACACTGTCCAGCGTCCTCAGTTTTCCCCACCTCCACTCCAACCCCTTTTGTTCTTTCACTGTTCCAGCTGTGCAGTCTCCAGCCTGAATCCACTTACAAGGCCTTTTTTCGGAGCCTGGCACTAGCCCACTAAGAGCTGCTGGGGATAATCTCATAAGCTGCCTGAAGGACTTGGGACAAACCCCTGACTCTAACATTACCCCAACCCTCAGGGCCGCCCAAATCCTTTCTCTTCAGTCATCTCCTCTTTTCCCCTTATTCAGCAAATGTCTTGAAAATCCACCTACAGTACGGCGCTTTCACAGTTTCTAATGGTGTATCAAACTGTAATCTGACTTCTGCTTCCTGTGAAATTGCTCCAGCAAAGGTTACCCATGACTTCCCAACTTCCAAACGCTCTTTCTTCATCTCATGTGATCTCCCTTCAGTGGTCAGCCTCTTGGAGAACTCCTCTTCCTTGGCCATAACAGGTATCTTTGAGGGTTCCCTGAGCACTTCATCTGTTTTTCCCCCAGAGAATCTCCCTTTTCTTCCTGCTTCTTAAAAATTAATATTCCCTGAGTTCCATCCTCTGCCACCACTCCCCTCACTCCTATCCATGACCTTGATCCTGCAAGGTGGGAAAAAAGCAAATAGGGTTGATCTTCTGAAACCTTATTTCAACCCACTTCTGAAAACATCCTTCCCATGCAACACAGATGGGAAGGGAAACACTAGGTGACCATTGGTGCCTGACAGTCCGCTTCTGAGATGATGGCATGCGTCTCAGGGCTGAAAAATATTCATTTTGATGGCAGTGCTGGTGGGCCATAGAGGGGCAAACCCGTGACATCTGCAGAGGGTTTGCACTGCTGTGTTGTGGATACAATTCTCATAGGCCCTCAGGAACAATGAATGGGTAGTTCCTAGAACCTGGAGAAGAGATACCATTTAAAAGCTGGTGTATACAGTGGAAATGGTACTAGGTTTAGAGTTAGGCATTTTATTTTGAATCCTTTTTCCCTCTTACCAGTTGTGTGACCTTGGGCAACTGACTTCTTTCCTGGCTGTCTCTTAGTGTTTTCATTTGTAAAATAGATAAACATTATCATCTACCCAGGACTGAGGATAAAGCATATCTTAGGAAGATGTCATGATTTGCTAGACTTTGTTCAGTAGGATGAGTGAACTGATACAGTGGTATTCTCTTAAGTCGCTACTAAACTGACAACTTACCCCATATTACTTAGCATCCTCTTTTTATGGCACTGGCATCAAGAGTTGAGAGACTGAGCAGAACTTGTCCCTGGCCTCAGGCTGGTTGAAATCATGCACAATACAGGTAGAGTACTTGCAGTAATCATCTCTAATGCAGTTTCCATTGAAGTGGCATAGTCGGAGCTCTGAGAATAGAAAGGTAAGTGTGGGCTGGAGTAGACGACGGGACAAGTGGCCTGAGAGAAACGGTGGCTGCTTGGAGTGGAATGTCATGTTATAAAGCAAGTAGTGAGTGATACAGTCATAGGCTTCTTTTTTTTTTTTTTTTTGAATGTGGATCACTTTTTAAAAAGTCTCTATTGAACTCGTTACAGTATTGCTTCTGTTTTGTGCTTTGGCTTTTTGGCCGTGAGGGATGTGGGGTCTTAGCTCCCCAACCAGGGATCAAACTTGTCCCCCACCTGACTTGCAAGGTGGAATCTTAACCACTGGACCATCAAGGAGGTCCCAGTCCTGGGCTTGTATTAAAATTAGGTAGGGAGATTAAAATTGATGCCAGAGGCCCCAGGAAGTCACTAAATATTTTTGAGCGGGAACATGAAAACAGAGTTTTCAGAAGCTTAGTTTAAGCTTCCTCATATATAAGACATTTTTGATGGAGGGAATCGTGCCAAGAAGGACATTGGACAGATGGTTGCAGAACCTGATCTGAAGAAGTGCAAGGTTAGGTTGGGAAGGAAAAGATGGGAGTGCAAGCTATGTCATAAGAAAAAATAAAAATAAAAAACACCTTCAAAAAGCAATTGTGACCATTTTCATATTGTAGTGTCCGTGTGTGTTTTCCAACACTGTCGAGCAGTCATCGGATTCTTGGTGGCCACTGACTGGATGTCCTACAATGTAACTCAATACTGATGCTATCTACCTAAAAGATGCCGCCAGTCCAGCAGGTTAAGGGCCTCAGTTTTACAAGGGTCTCTCATCCATACCCACTCATTTTAAATAAAGCTAGTCTCGATTCCAGGTTGTTACCTATGTCTCTGACCCACTATGGATTGAAGGCTCCCACAGCCCCCTCCTCAGTTCAATTAATTTGCTAGAGTGGCTCATAGCATTCAGGAAAACAGTTTGCTTACTAGATTACCTATTTATCAGTCGTGTAGCCCAGGAACAGCCAGAGGGAAGAGGTGCTTAGGGCAGGGTGTGTGGAATGGGGCTCAGAGCTTCCAAGCCCTCACTGGCCATCCCACTCTCCCAGTACAAGCATGTGTTTACTAACTGGAAGCTCTCAGAATCCCGTCCTTTTTCAGGTTTTTATGGAAGCTTCATTATGCAAGCATGACTGATTAAATCATCGGCTGTGTGTGACCGAACTTAATCTCCAGCCCAGCTCCCCTCCCCTGAGGTCAGGGAGTGGGGATAAGTTCCAGCCCTCTCACCTAGAAGTTGGTTCCCCTGACAACCAGCCCCCATCCTTATTAACATAAATTCTCCTCACTAACAGAAATTCAGGAGTGATTGAAAGGGGCTTGTGATGAGTATAAAACCTGTGTTGCTTTTATCAGGAAATTTCAGCAGTTTTAGGAGCTATGTACCAGAAATGAGAATGAAGACCAAATATATGTTTCTTACTGTAAATCACAATATCACAGAGATGAAAGCACAAAATTACTTAAAAGTAACTTTGACTTTTCTAAAACTTTGGCCGAGGGTATTATGAAAGTGAAGGAGAGACTTTGTATATGGTAAAATATAAATAACAGAAATCTGGAGTGGGTTGCCATCTCCTCCTCCATGGGATCTTCCCAACACAGGGGTTTAACCCGCCTCTCCTGTGGCTCCTGCACTGCAGGCGGGTTCTTGATCTCTGAGCCACCGGGGAAGCAAAAGAGGCATAACAGAAATCTTACCGTTTTAGCCATATTTAAAGTGCACAGTTCAGTGGTATTAAGTATATTTACATTCTTGTGCCACCATCGCCACCCGAGGAGAAACTTTTTTTAAAGATTTATTTGTGTATTATTTTTGTCTGTACTGGGTCCTCATTGCCGCACCTGGGCTTTCTCCAGTTGCAGAGAGCAGGGGCTCCTCTCTAGCTGTGGTGCCTGGGCTTCTTGTTGTAGTGGCTTCTCTTCCTGTGGAAAAAGGTTTGAGGCACACAGGCTTCAGTAGATGTGTGTGGGCTCAGAAGCTGTGGCGCACCAACCTAGGGGCTCTGAGGCACAGTCCCAGACCAGGGGTCACACTTGTGTCCCCTGCGTTGGCTGGAGGATTCCTTACCGTTGAGCCCCTGGGAAGCCCCAGAGGAGAGGCTTTTACAGCAGTTTGACTCACTGTACCACCAGAGCACACGATCGATGTGCGTGCATTTTGTATATCCTGTTATTTCAACATTTTCTAGTAATTTAATTTGGTCAAGTATTGCAAAATACCAGTCTACAATGATTTGGAAATTTTAAAAAGCTGGGGCTTTTCTTCAGATCGCTTGAAAAGCACTCTGCTAAAGGAATAAGAAAGATACGGGGTGGGGAGAGGAGTGAATTGGGAGAGTGAGACTGATATATACACACTACTGTATATTAAAATAGATAACTAATAAGGACCTACTGTATAGCACAGGGAGCTCTACTCAATACTCTGTAGTGACCTGTATAGGAATAGAATCTGGAAAGAAGTGGAAGTATGTGTAACTGATGTGTGCTGTGCAGCAGAAACCAGCACAACATTGTGAATCAACTATCAGTTCAGTTCTGTTTCGTCGCTCAGTCACGTCTGACTCTGCGACCCCCTGAATCGAAGCTCACCAGGCTTCCCTGTCCCTCTCATGCTCTGTCATCCCCTTCCCCTCCTGCCTTCAGTCATTCCCAGCATGAGGGTCTTTTCCAATGAGTCGGTTCTTCACATCAGGTGGCCAAAGTATTGGAGTATTCAGCTTCAGCATCAGTCCTTCCAATGAATATTAAGGACTGATTTCCTTTAGGATGGACTGGTTGGATCTCCTTGCAGTCCAAGGGACTCTCAAGAGTCTTCTCCAACACCACAGTTCAAAAACATCAGTTCCTCGATGCTCAGCTTTCTTTATAGTCCAGCTCTCACATCCATGCGTGATTACTGGAAAAACCATAGCTTTGACTAGACGGACCTTTGCCTGTCCTTCTCCAGGGGATCTTCCTGACCAAGGAATTGAACCGGGGTCTCCTGCACTGCAGGTGTATTCTTTACCAACTGAGCTATCAGGGAAGCCCCATTCAACTATACCCCAATAAAACTTCATTAAAAAAAAAAAAAAAAAAAAAGAAAGGTATAGCATCCCTGGGAAGGAAGAGGTAGGCTATAGGAAGGGTGTCCTCTACCCTCCTCTACCAGGCAAGATCCTATCCATTCTTGAAGCTCAACTCCTGGGTCCCTTCCTCTGAAACCTTCTCTTCCCAACCTCCCTGAAAACTCCCAGGCCTCACCAGAGGTCGATCAGCCCTCAGGTTGCTGCTGTCCCACAGACGTACTTCTTTCTTTCTTTTTTTTTTATTTGGCTATGCCAGATCTTGGTTGCTGCACGCAGGATCTTTGACCTTAGTTGTGGCATGTGAACCCTTAGTTGCATGTATGGGATCTAGTTTCCTGACCAGGAACTGAAGTTGCGCCTCCGGTGGTAGGAGTGCAGAGTTTCAGCCATGGACCAGCAGGGAAGTCCCCATGGACATATTCCCATAGCTACTGTGTGGGACCAGGTGGACTGGCCATCTTGGTGGTCTCCCTGCTAAAATGTGAGCTCTGCATGGATACTGAAGCCTTCTCATGTCTGTGTGCACATTACCCCGAATGTGGTAGGTGTTCCATGAAGATTTGTTCACAAGAACTAAACTGAATTTAGACAGCCGACTTAGAGAGTGGATATAGAGATGATGACATGTTGGGGTATAAAAGAAAGGATGCCAAGGCCATGCTTGGCACCAAAACTCCTTTGGGAAGGAGGAGGCCATTCCTCTGTTCTGGGGAAGATGTGTGGGGAAGACACCGAGGCTGCTGCCCAGAAGTGGAGTCGGGCAGCAGTGTAGGGAATGTGCTGGGGAGGCAGTCAGGGAGGGAGAGGAAGAGGCAGCAGGTGGTCTCTGCTCCCATTCACTCTGTCACCTCATACTTCTATTGAAGCGTCCATCACAGTTTCAGTATCCAGTCATCAGACATGCTGCAGCCCTGTCACTCATTTATTCGCTTATTCAGTCAGTACTCTCCAAGGGCCTATTTTGTGTCCAGCTTTGTGTTACAAACTTTGCTTAATAACACTAACCCCTCAGCATCCTTTCGTGGTAGGTATTTTTGTCTCTGTGTCATAGAAGCAGCTCAGGAGATTGAGTTATCTGCCTGAATTAAGGCAGCTAATCAGTAGCATATCAGGTTTTGAACTGAAGGCTTGAATCCCTCCTGCCTTGCATAATGTCACGAGGCTGGTGCTCAGTAAGTGTTCATTGGGTCAATTCCAGGAAAACTTGGACCAGAATGGGAAGAAAGGGGACAGAAGAGGCAGTTCAGGAGTTAAGGGTTGGCTTATCCAGTTTGGAGGAAGATTGTGAGAGAATGGGGCTAAGGTGGGCACTGTGGAGCCCAAAATGACCCATAACCCAGGAGAGAGAGGTCTGGGAGACTCTATTTAGACCTTGTTGGGTCTCAGCCAATCCATGTCACTCCCTTGCAGTCAACTCTGCCGCTTTTGCAGACTCTCTACCGTGGCCTCTCCACTCTGCCTGAGCTGGCCCAGGCCACCTCTCCTGCCGCCTTCCCGGTGTCCTCCCTTTGCTTTCAGTGCTCCAGTCCACTGGCTTCCTTGTTCCCTTCACAGGACGTTTCCACACTAAAGCCTTTTCACTTTGTTTCCTCTTACTGAATGTTCTTTCCGCTCTGTGTTTGCGTTTCTGGCTCCTTCACATCACCCAAATATGTTAAAATGCTCCCCTCTCTGCAGGCTCATGACCACCAATTTAAAAAGAACACTTCTGGTTTCCCTGTATCCCCTAGCCCTGCCCTGTGTTTCCTTACAGCCTGTCTTTCTGGCCTAATGAACGTGTTTGCTTGCCTTTTCATTGTGTTTCCCCTTCACTAGGCCTGAAACTCCCTTGAGCAGGAGTTTATCTTGTCCGTTGTTGTATCCCCATAGTACCTAGAACAATTCTTACAGCATTGATTGTTCTCCATTCATATTTGCCAGATAAATGAGATGACCAGCTTCTTTCTTAGAATCTGAACTGAGAACACAGTGACTTTCTTGGGTGGGGATAGGTGTGGCCCCATGGAGTCGGTCAGGCTTGGGTTGACAGCCATGTTCATCACATGTAAGCCTGGGAAGTTGGTCAAGATCAAAAGAAAAGCTAAAGGGAGAAAGAATCCAGGTGTCAGAGAAAGCTTCACGGCCAGGGGCTTCTCTTTCACGCTGTGACCTAGTGATATTTGTATTGGCTTCTGTATTTGTTTTGTCCATAGACTTGTCTGGGTATCTGTATTAGTTTTCTCTGACTACATCATGAACTGTCATAAATTCAACAGCTTAAAGCAACACCCATTTATTATCTCACAGTTCTATAGGTCAGAAGTCTGGGTGGGCTGGGTTCTCTGCTCAGGGTCTCAGACTGAAATCAAGGAATTGGCAGGACGGCCTCTTATCTGGAGACCCTGGGGAAGATTTCACTTCCAAGCTCATTCAGCTTGTTGGCAGTCTTCAGTTCCTTGCAGTTGTCGGACTGAGGTCTCTATTTCCTCTGTAGCTTTTGGCAGGAATTGCACATAGCTTGCAGAGGCCACTCTCAGCTCCTTGACATGTGACCTCTGACTCATCAGCAAGGGAGAGCCTCCCACATATCGAATCCCTCCCACACATCAAATCCCTCCCACAAAGCTCTCTGAATTCCTCTTCTGCTACTAGCAGGAGAAAACTCTGCTTTTAAAGCACTCATATGATTACGTTAGGCTCACCCAGGTGATCTTCTGTTGATTAACTTAAAACCAACTAGCCAGTAACCTTAATTATCTGCAAAATCCCTTTTGCCTTTTAACCTAACATTATCAGGACATGATATAGTCACAGTCCAGCTTTAGGATAGGAAATCTTGAGGGCCAGCTTTAGGATTCTGACTCTCACAGTATTCATTTTTCTAAGCTCCTTTAATTCATTAGCTTGGAGGGCTGGTAGAAGGGGGAATCTGTTATTTGCAACTGAAGAGCAATGGCTGTAATCCACAGAGGCCTGGCAGCCCCGTGAAGTGGGGGAGGTGAGTGTACAGTTATAAACTTTGTCTTCTTGACCTCTGTTAAATTGTGGTTCTTTCTTTTTCCTCTGGAATGGAGTTCAGTATATAGAGATGTGAAAGATTAGACCATCTGCCATACTTCAGATGCCAAAAATAATGAAAATAAACCCTTGCCTCTAAACTCTTGGGTAGAAAACTTTTTTTTTTTCTTTTTTTAATGCTTTTCCTTGCAGATTGCTCTCCGAATGAGATCATTGGTGATCCTGAGCCTTTTCCCATGACTTAATTGATGAGGAGAGGACTGCCCAGCTAAAGCTTACAGAATACATTGGGGGTAATTGGCTTAAAGCCTACAGGCTCTTGTCGAAACGAGCAGTTTTGGTTAAAGCACACCATGCAGCCGAAAAGTATTATGTATGTATATTTTCGTCTTGAGGTATTATCAAGAAATTCCACATAGAAAGGAATAAACTATGGTTTGGGATTGAAAAATGCAAGAAGTAAACTCTGTTTCCTGCAGATGTAAATCAGGGCAAATTTTAAAGCCTTTCGTGACTCAGAGAGAGGTCACCAACCAAATCTGCAGAGAGAGGCAGACTAAAACAAAACGGCTACATTTTTTATGATTTTTCCTCCTGCTGCTTTTAGCTCTTCATTTACCCGACCTAACACAACTTTCCAGACGCTGCAGGAAATCGGAGATACGGAATTGCTGTCCACTTCACTGCCTAGCTTCAAAAAATGAATAGTCAGAGCTGAGTGTCAAAACCTAGTAAACTGGGGGTTTGAGAAAGAAAGCATACTTTGCGGCACATTGGTGGCAGTTTGCAGGATTGTGAGATGAGTGATAGCAGGATCTTCACCCCTCGTAGCCTAGTCCACCCCTTCTTTCATGCCTGGACCGACTCAGCAGCATGGAGACAGGAGGTCATCAGCTCTGCTGGATCCTACTCCTTGGAGGGAATCAGGAGCTAAGGAGGCAGCAGCTGTGACGAAGATGGACTCCTAGATCTTGGGTAGTACCTGGTGCCGCTGCTGGGGGACCTGGCATGAGCCTCAGTGTCAATTAGAGATCATGATGCCTAGTTAGCAGGATTGTTTCAGAATTAAAGAAGATGTATCTGTACGCTTTGTAAACCATTAAGCAAATGTAAGTGATTCTATTATGTGAGCATTATTAATAGGAAGACATTGAAGTTCCCACCTAGTCCCATCCAACCTAGTCCCTAGGTCCCCATTCCGTGGAGCCCAAGACAGGAATGGGAAATGCAGGGACAGGCTTTGTGTTTTCAAGGCCAATAAATCTAACCCTGGAAGCTTGAAGCTGCTTTTCAAAGGAGGAAAGGGGCAGCCACTGTGCAGCACAGAAGCCTTAGGCCCTAGACAGAAATCCAGGTCGAGCTCCAGGAGTTCAGCCCAAGCGCAGAGCTCTTGCAAGCTACCCACCAGGCTCCCTGAGGAACCAGATGCCAAGCGTGAGTCTGAGGACTCGAGGGGATAAGAACCTGAAGCTTCATGAGGGTAGAAGGCAGAGGGCTTCCATGGCCCCTAAATGAGACAGAGGTTGTTTCCATAGCCAGTGGGGAACTATCCAGGCGTGTCGCGTTTCTTGTTGACTTAAGTTTTTAAAAGCATCTGTCACAAACTGTTTTTTCTCTTGGGTAACTCCTTCCCTCTGCAGATGTAGGATTCAAAGATAGAAAGCTGAACTCTGGGCTTTTGGCAATAACAGAGTCAAGTGTATTGACTGATTTTTTGATTCAACTANCTGGCCTTCCTGAGCTACTTCCCATTGGTCTACTTAGTCAGAGGCAGAGGGCAAGCTTGCCCACTAACACAGCCACTCTCGGGCAGGAGAGGGTAGGGGGAAAATGGATCTTGAAGGGCCAACCCCAACCGTAGGCTTTGCAACATAACTGATTCTCGATCCTCCCTTCTGAGGGAACTGGCCCTACCAACAGCCTCTCTCTCCAAGAAAGGCAGGGCTCAGGATTCATGTGAGGGGAGCCTCAGACTGAAAATCTCTGTTGCTTGGAGTTGACAGGAGCTGAGAAAAGAGGGTCTGGCACTGTACCTTTAAAATAACAGCTTGCTCCATACATACGGGGACCATGTGTCCTCAATTTTCCAAGACAGTCTCAATTTCAAATATTCTGTCCCATTTTGCCCATAAGAATACTGGCACTTGTCAGATCGCATGTTCCAATTTTTGATTCAGAAAATATGGTCACTGTATCCCTATACCACAACAAATGCCAGATGGTTAAAAAAGCTAATTTTTTTTAATGGTATACTTATCCCAATTGTTGAGAAAAGACAATTTTCTGACTATTGAAGCAATTGAAGAAATTATCAATGACAACTTTGATGGGTTCAATTATATTTTAAAAAATCACCTTTTTTCTGTACAAAGAAAACCAGCAAAGCTAAAAGGTAAAAGGAGAAGCAACTGATTGGGGAAGTAGTAACAATAAACATAACAGCTAAAGCTCACCATCCAGACACTTGGAGAATTTTATATAAATCTTAAAGGACACAATCAAGACTTCATTGGACAGATGGTCAAAGGATATGAGTAGATAATTCACACAAGAGAAACATTCACTGTAAACAAATCCCAGGGAGGTAATTTAATATGTTCAAGTTAAAACAACTGTGAGTTACCATTTCACACCTATGTATATTATAAAAAATAAATAAAAGCTATAAAATATAACTTGAATAGGGCTTTGTAGGAACATGCACATTGCAGGAGGTATTAATATTTCTTTTTCTTTTCCCCTTCCTAGAGGACAGTATGGAGGTATGTAAAATATATCAGGACACGAAACCAATCCCTGACTGACTCAGCAATTCTACTTTTGGAAATATATCCCAAGAAAATTATTAGAAAAACTATTATTATTAAATTAAAAGTATTATTAGAAAAAAGTATACTATATTGTATATTATATATATACACACCCTTGGTACAACATAGGTTTGGACTGCATAAGTTCACTCACAAAGGTTTTTTTTTCAAAAGATATGTGCTGCAGTATTACATGACCTGCAGTTGGTTGAATTCTTGAATGCAGAACTTCAGGTATTGAGGGCTGACTATAAAGTTATATTCGATTTTTGACTAAGGAGAGGATGGATTCCTCTATTCCCCGTGTTGTTCAAGGGTTAACTGTACATATGCGCGCACGCGCGCGCGCGCACACACACACACACACACACACACACACTTTTACCTAAGACAACCCAATTTACCAACAATTGTGTGATAACTGAAATATAATAAAAGTATTATATTATTAAAATATCAAATATATTCACTTTGTGAACATGAGAGAAGGTATATTTTAAAATGTTAAGTTTTGAAAAAGTACAGTGAAACTCTGGCAATAATGATGTGGTCATGTGAAAGCTAGTTTTGTCCAGTTATAAGGATCAGGTAAGAGTCTAAACTGTGCACTTCATCAGTTTTCTAAGGTAAAAGTGTATTCTGTGGCTTCTGGCTCGTTATCCATTATTGCTGATTTTAGATATTCTAAATGTAGCCTGTTCACCATAAAAATAATGAGTAAAGTAAGAATAAGGCTCTGACTCCTATTGGTTTGGAGATTGAGTGTCAAGGGTGATGCTGGTTACTTCTTCAAATGTATCTCCATACAGGAGGGGTGGTGGTGGTGTTCAGTCGCTCAGTCGTGCCTGACTCTCTTGCAACCCTGTGGACTGTAGTTTGCCAGGCTCCACTGTCCGTGGGATTCTCCAGGCAAGAATACTAGAGTGGGTTGCCATTTCCTTCTCCAGGGGATCTTCATGAACCAGGGGATCAAGATTTTTTCGACTGCATCGGCAGGCGGATTCTTTACCACTGAGCCACCAAGGAAGCCCAGAGGAGGAGGGTGGCCACTTCCTACTTAGTGCTGTATTCCTCGACTGTGGAACCCTCTGTTCCCTGTCTCTTTTCTGTCCCTCTTGATTGTGATCCATGAGTACCGATGCACCTGGTTCTAGTAGGTGATGAGGCTCCGTGTATGTGGTACTCAAATCCTTGAACATAACCACTTAAATTCAACTATGACGTTGCTTCAGGTCCATCCATGTAAAGGTCAATCTAGTTACTATCCTCCACTGCAGGAAAAAGACAATTCAATCTCTAGTGTACGTTTTTGTGGTATTTTTAAAGCCTTAAATGCTAACCTGTTAAAAATAAGGGTGGGGAGTTCATTGTGCAAATGTGAAACTTACAAATGCCAATCCCTGTGTTCCTCCTGTGAACCAGCGGCCAGTGTCTAGCCACCTCCTTAATCTCTGGCAGCAGGGAGAGAGGGACTGGGGCACACGGCTGAACCCCAAGCCCCACAGGTAGCATCCCAGTCTGCTTGGATGCGTGGACTTCCTCTGGGAAACCCAGGGTCCTCTGGTACCTTGCTCACTGAGACAGTGACTCCTATAAACGTGTAATAAGTTCTTGTATGCAAACCTCTTGAGAGTGTTTGTGGAAATTCCACCTTTCATTTTTTGTGTGACCTTGAGGAAAGCACTTGAAACCTGAATTCTCATAGCAGAAAAAGCACAGGAGAGGAGACTGAGGAAAGCTGGTGTGGGTGCTCTAAGTTCGGTCGCTAGCCCTGAAAGTAGATGCCATATATATACTATGAAAATTTATAAAAGGCAGAAGAAAGGACAGAAACCCCATAGAGGTCCAGTTATCCACCAAAAGACTACTCCTGGTTGTCAAGGAAATGAGCATAAGTTTTGAAGTCAGCTGGACCAGTGTTAACCTAACTGATGCCTCATTGGCTCTCCTCCTCACACGGAAACTGTTAATGATGGTATCTGCCTCTTGGAGTGGTTGTGAGTTAAATAATCTTGTAATGAACATAAATGAATGTATGGTACAAAATAAACCTTCCATAAGCGTCAGTTCTCTTCCACTTCTCTCCCATAGGTTATCTTGCATACAGGAGGTATTTGGTTTATAGTATATATATACTGTATGATAATTGAGCCATATGTAGAGAGTGACAGTCTGATTCACCTGCCACACAACAGAGATAACCAAACCCCAGGAATACGATCTCTCTTGGCCATAGTGCGGCATGGCCAGCTGCAAACAACAGAAGGAAGAAGGCAGAAAGAGACGGGGTATGGATGTGACTCTTCTCAGGGATAGGATTGCACTCTCTGAGCGCAGTACTGGTTCACATGCCAACATGAAGATGCAGTCTGTCCAGCATGGGATACAACAGTCTCTGATCACCATTCCCCAAAACTAGCAGCAACAAAGAAGTGTCTAACACGAAGTAGTGGGGTGTCCCAGTGGGTAGATGGAGCGCAGCAGCAGGAACTCGAAGGAGTGATGCTCAGAGGTGCAGAAAAGCAGGTGGTAGTCTTGGGACACGTTTAGCCCCAGGCACTGGGGAGGGGTTCTTGGACCAGGATTCATCAACAGGGACTCAGGCAGAAGGTCAGCAATAAGAACTTTGATAACAGACTGGATAATGAGCTCTCTCTGGTACTAGAATGGAGCTCTGTTTGGGGGTCAGATGATGATGCTCTTGAGCCCAGGACAGTCTCGGATCAAGATGGAATCCTGGAAACTGAGGCAGGACTGAGTCACAGGTGAGAGTCAGTTGGTCCAAGTCATGAGGATGGGATGGGATGCAGCACCTGGGAGCCAGTGTGGTCCAAACCCTGCTCCTCTTGAAAGCAGACTCCCTTGCTGCCACTTGGTTAAACTTTGGACTAGTCTCTAGAGATGTCAGTGGAAATTGCTCCAGAGTTTTCCGAGGATGCCCCAGAAGTTTCCCTTCCCCCGCTCCTTTCCCTTTGTTCTCTCCCCAGCTTATCTAAATCTGTGTGGGTAACATTTAGCCAAGAAGCTCTATCAGGATTTTGGTGAGAGGCGGGAACTAACTGTAGGTAATGGAAAATTATATTCAGTGTATTATGGTTGCTTTAATTGGGGCTTAGTCATGATGCTTAAATCATTTCTAAATCTGAAATCTCACTAAAGTGAATTTTCTGTTTAGCACGAGGGATGTGGATACAAGATGGGCATGAAGCACCATTGCGGCCCCTCTTGAAGCAACCTTCCCTGGCTTTCTGTTGAAGGGTTCCCTCGTGGACTCACTGTTTCTCTTCTCCTCTTGACCAAAGACTCCAGCTCTGTGTCATCTCCCTTCCTCTCAGTGTGTTATACTTTCCAGCTAGACCAGTGGGTTTTTTTATGGGGGCGATTTTTCCTCTCAGGGGACATTAGGCAATGTCTGGAGACAGTTTTGATTGTCCTGACGGTGGGGGTGGATGCTCTTGGCATTAGTGGGTAGAAGCCCAGGCTACTACTAAATGCCCTACATTGCACAGGACAACCCCCCATAACAAAGCCTGATCCAGTCCAAAACATCAATAGTGGCTCTGTTGAGAAACCCTGGTCTAGATTGTAAGCCTGTTATGAGCTGACGTGATGTCTTAGATTCTGGCAAAATAATAATCACCACTAACAACTAACATTTATCAAACTTTTACTATGTGCCAGGCATTTTTCCAAACACTTTCTACATATTAGCTCATTTAATCTTTTCTTTTTGTGAGGAATGATTGTTGTCCCGTTATACAGATGGGGGACCTGAAACATGAGAAAATTAACTTACCTAAGGTCACACAGCCAGTATCTGGTGAAGACCCTCACTAACAGTAAGAATAATGGTACTAATAGCAGTGGACTTTTTATTAATTTTTATCAAGCCAAGGGCTTTGTATATTTTGTTTCATCTTTGCCAGGACCTCTGGCAATAGAAGTCTTAGAATACCCATTTAAGGTTTGCAGAACCTAGGTCTCAGTTGAACTTGCCTTTTTTAAAATTTATTTATTTTTAATTGAAAGATAATTGCTTTACAGAATTTTGTTGTTTTCTTTCAAACCTCAACATGAATCAGCCATAGGTATCCGTATATCCTCTCCCCTTCGAGCCTCCCTCCCATCTCCCTCCCCACCCCGCCCCTCTAGGTTGATACAGAGCCCCTGTTGAGTTCCCTGAGACATACAGCAAATTCCCACTGGCTATCTATTTTACATATGGTAATATAGGAACTTGCCTTGCTTTTATGTTTTTAAACTTAGTGTCCCTCTCCCCCACTGCACTGTAATCCTAGGAATGTGAGGATCTTACTGCTGTCCTGCTCCCCAAGTGGCCTCTGTATTCAGCTTGAGTTCTGGCAGCAGTGTGCACTCCCTAAGTGATTAAGGGGCGAGGGAATGAAATGGCAGTGTGTTGGATGCCCATAGATGGACCTGCTGAGACCTCGCTGTGGCTTGGCAATTGTGCCATGTTTTTTCTGCCCTGGAGCTTTCCTCTGATTCTTTCCCTCCACTGGACCTCAAAGCTGCCCCGTGAAAGGATCTGGTCCTTATCACCATATAGAGTCCAAAGAGTGTTGGGGACGGGCTAAGAGTATTTGCTGTCTGGCCTCTCCTGGGCCTTGTCAAAACAAGCAGGAGTGTCTCATTGTTTATAGGAGCTAAAAATCGTGACCACGTTAAACCCAAGATTGTCAGGCACCTTTGGACGTTTTTACAACCCACTCTCAGACGCGGGATGGACTTTCTTGTGGCTGGATATCAAGTCCCTACGTAATGAAATTTGATGCCACATGATGCTAGGTAGAGATACTTCTTTTTCTTTCTGATATCTGGACATTTTCAGAACTTAGATAATTTTATCCTATTTACATCAAACATGCAGGTAACTCTAGACTTTTATATCTGTATTATTTCTGGGGAGGTCTAATATGATTATGAATGACAGTAATTGACATTACATGCTTTGATTAAATTTCCTTTGCTGTGAATCAAAACCTTTTAGTCCAGTCCTGCAGTGCTATTTCTGGACTTCTCTTTTACATACTCTGATGCGTTAGGCAGCAGGTATGACACAAATTCACTGTCATAAATTCTACATCCCATAGATTAAATGAGATAGGGCATGCAAGGTCGATTTAATGCGAGCCACATGATAATTAATCAAAAAATGCCAGTTGAATTACATACTTTATGCCTTTTAGGTGTACGCTATTTGAAGAATTATAGTGTTTCTTGGATGATAATCATAAAGCTGATGTTTATGAGCTGGCTTTGTTTACAGATGATCATGAATAGCATAGTAATTACATCCAGGATTTTTCTCCTTCCAGGATTTTTAGGTGGTCAGTAGGACCTTAGAGGAAACTACCCCAGGTAGCCTCCTGCCTCCTCATCCCCTAAACAACAACAGCACCAAACTCAGTCATCACCTGGCCAGCCTGCTAGAGAGGGGTAGAGGGGGGGGAGGGTCTGGATAAGTTACTTGATCCTGACCCCTCTCCCCTTCATTTGGGTGCACAAAGCCTGTTGCCTTGGAAAATGCACCTGTAGCATTTCCAGGTGTCCACTGCTCCTGGGCCTTTGAGTGTCCTCGGGGCCCCCCACTGCGCTGTCTCCACCACAATCCATACTTTGATCTTTGCAGTCAGATAGAGTAGGAAGTTAAAGTCCCCAGCTTAATTGGCCATGGCATCTCCTTCCAGCCTGGGGATTTTCCCCAGTACTGACTCTCAGTGAAGCCATCTTTGTCTCTTTGTTAAGTCTCTCCCAACCCCTGAGGCAGAGCAATTTGGACACAGGGTCCTGGAGAACTGATCAGAGTGGTGGGCATCCCCACCAATGCCTCACGAGTTGGCATCTTGGGAAGCTGTCCTGAGTCTCTGCAGTACTCTACTAAGGTGCAAATGAACTTGTCCCAGCATCCGCGGAGTCCACTGGGCCAGTGCCAGTACTGGCCCACCTCCCAGCTTCATCTGGGAGTGAAACAGGCGCACAGGCCACCCCTCACCCCTGGCCAGGCCTTTGCCTTAAGCCATCAAGCCAACAAACCCAATGGGCCATGGTGGCAAATGTTCAAATACAAGAACATTTTCTTCTTGGCCTTAATGCACATCTACGATGGTAAGTTCTTGCCTGGAAATGTCTATGTAGATACCTTCCCATCTGTATTACCTAACCTTGAGTTTAGGTTACCTTTCCCGAAAGGATGGGTTCCCCATAACTGAGACAAGACTTGGAAGCACAGCATGGCCCTCATCCTGCATCTAGGGCAGCTTTAGGTCTCCCAGCTATACCCATACTTTGCTGTGCTTAAAGAGGTGCTTATGACCTTGAGTCTGTGGGCAGGCTAAGGAATTTTAGGTCCCCCCAGATGAGACTCACTTCTCAGTAGTCTAAGCATCAACCCCTTGGAAACACCCTGCCCAGCTCTGACTGAGGTGTATACCCAGCCTGAACAGAAAAAAACAGGCACTCCAGATTTCTAGTTGCCAAGAGGCAAGCGCTAGAATCCTGTTTGCTTTGCAGCAGGTCTGTGAGTCCCATGTGGCATCATATTAAATTATATAGGCAGCCACTTGTTCTCAACTGATGCACTGAGCCGAGAGTTGTGGGTTGAGCAGGCAGCCTTCTCCTCGGGAAATGGCTGGAAAGATGCCGTAGCTCCACAGACCTCCGGACCTCGGAAACTGGGCCTGGAAGCAAAGGAGTGAGGGCCACCGCAGGGAGGGCTCAGCTCTGGGCGGAAGATACCATGATTGTGGCTGCAATCCTAGACCATGGGCTGCGGGGCACTTTGCCCTAAAGGTGGGTCAGAGTCTGGGCGAAGTTGGATGTGCTATGGCAGGGGTGGTTCTCCGCTGGGGGTGCCCTGGCCACCTCCTGGCTGCATCTCGTGTGTTTGGGCTTCTGAGACGGCAGGTGCCCCTCCTCTTGCCTCTGAAGGTTTGCTGTGTCAATCTGACCTGCATTAGCCTCACTCTGTTGTTAGAGCTCTGGAGGGATGGGGTGTATAGGTGGGGGGAGAGTGTGGGGATGTAAGATGTTTAGCGGTTGGGGGTGGCAAAAAGAGGCTAAACATGGAAATAAAAGAATGAAGGGCTTTTGAAAGAAAAGCTCTACCTAATTTTACTGCTTGCTGTCCTCTGCTCCCTTGTAAAGGTAAATCTAAGCATGCATTCTGAAAGTGTAGTGAGAAGCTTTGGCTTCCGTGAGCTATTAGCCTGCTAAATGCTTTTCCTGAGACCTAACAGCCAGCTCTGCTCAGTAGCCGGAGCAGGGAGGGTGTTGTAATTCTCATTAGTGACAGTAATATCAACTGGACAAATATCTTACTTCAAGAGCGCATAATCACTGATGCCTAATGGACCTTTGAAATTCTCCCAAATAGTTTGGAATAAATAGATAGAGACAGGGACTGAAATGGGTTTGACTGATGTGCATGCAAGTCCTTGGCAAGACTTTCCACTCGGTTTCCTCTCCGATTAAACATGGCTTGAACCTAAACATGTTTGGGCTTATGCCTGGGCTGAAATTCCTCCCCACGGACCTTGACAGGTTAAAGATTACATCAGTTTCGGCTCTTGGATCCAGGTTCTGAAAAGACCACAAGAGAGAGAAGAGTGAAAAAGGTAGCTGTGAGCAACGTTTAGTCAATGTGGGCGCCCGAGGGATGGCTGTGTTGACAGTCTCCTTGGCTCCCCTGCAGATGTGCGGGGGGGACCTGACTCCTCCCGGGGGCCCACACTGCTTTTATGACAGACTCACAGCTGGTTGATGAGTCGATGGACCCCAGAGTCGCTCATTTGCACCCTCTGGGAAAGCACTTGTGTTGGAAGTCCCAGCATCTCTCGGGGGAAAGGAGGAGACTTGAGGGATCCTGAAGTTACAGCTGACCCTGGGCAGCTCCAGAGCAGAGCTGGGTATCAAAACTGGGGCAGGGGATGGAGCAGATGCAGAGGGAAGGGAGGGATGGAGAGAAAAGGACCCAGGCTGGTGCTGAGTGAGAGGCATGTTGTTGTTTCATTTAATGCATTGTGGAGACCATTGAAAAGGATGACTTTCCCCTTTATTTACCAGATATTTATATATGTTTTCCTTATATTAATTGCCATGTAATATATTGTATTAAATTTCCCTAGGGACTTTGTTATTATGGATTTTTAGAATGAAGTTGTTATCCATTAAGGATATTAATCATGCTTACCCTATTAGTTCCATTTTTTGCTTCCAGATTGACCTTATTCTTAGTTGCTTGACCTGATCTGCCTCCTTATTTTATAAAACAAGCCTTTGGTTTCCTTCTGCTTTTCTTCACCCAGAATCTAGTTCTCCAGTACCATGAAACACACACACACACACGAACAAGAACTTCTTGCTATAAAAAACTTCTGACAGATACTAAAGTAGAAAGAATAACACCTTTAAGCTAAAGGTGCACACCTTTAAGCCCATCACTCTCTTCAACAAGGATTAATCCGTGGCCAACCTTGTTTCATGCATACCTCCCATCTGATCCTCAGCCCCCACCAGAAGATTCTTTTGCAGTGAATCCCAGGTATACCATTTCAGTATTTTTATTTCGGTTATAGCTCTTAAAGATAAGGGTTTTTTGTTTTGTTTTGTTTTCCAAAAAGAAAAACACAATTATTATATTACATGTAATAAAAGTCTAGTAATTTCTTAACATGTTTAGCTATTCAGTCTCATAATTTTGATCATTTATTATTTTTAGTTTGTTGAAATCAAGATCAAAATAAGACCCATGCCTGGCAATTAATTGATATTATACCAGATCTCATTTATTCCTTGAGATATATGTATTGAAGAAACTCACTGAGTTCCCACAGTCTAGATTTTGCTAGCCGTATCTTGACAGTGCCAGTGAACCTGTTTGTCTGTCCCCTGTGTCTCCTGAGAATTGAGAGGTGGACCTAGAACTGATGGTGGTGTGTCCCTTTGGGGGCAGGAGGAAGGAGAGGCATGATGTCTGGTTGTCACTGGTTTGTCAGGACCCATTAGTGCTCACTGCCTGGAAACCGTCATTCATTAGGGGTTTCCAAACCATCGTGTTCTAATTCATCTATCCTATCATCATTTATCAGCTGAAATGCTTTATAAAGATAAATGTTGCCTCATTAAGCATTTGATCAATGCAAGTATGGTTTGATTTAAAGAGAGAGGATAAACATCAGATATTTTCTCTTTATTCAGTTTTCAGAACGAAGGGCTTTCCTGGCAACTTCCAGAGGTGACAGAGAGGTGCTGGGTTTTGTTTTTCTGCATCAGTATTGACTTGTGGATTTGACTATATTTGATGTGTTTGGACCCCTGCAGTTATCCGTGCTGATGCTCAAACTTTTCGGTCTTTGGCCAGTGAAAGCCTCTTGGATGTGATCTTAACCTGGTACACGTTCATACCTAACTGATTTCTGGCAATAGGATGCTCTAGGCTCATCTTGTATATTTTCTGCCTCAGAGCTAGAATTGACTCTCTGTCCAAGAAGCCCCGATTCCTTTTATAGGAAATGGCATTATTGTTTAGAGCCCACAGTCCAGGTGCTATGCATGTTGAACAGCATCTTTTTCCACCTCTGAAAATCCAGCCAAACCACAGTCGAAACTGTGACGGCCATCACCCCTCTGTCATCTCCATCTGGCCTTCACCTTGCCTCCAGACCACCTCCCAGTCTCTGTAACATCCACAAAATATTGCTTCTTAACATTCCTGGGTACTTTCACCATGCCACTTGACCCAAAACTTCCTTCTGCATTATAAAGCATTTCATGGGCCTTTTCCTGCTGCCTCTTTCACAATCCTATCTGTCCTTCCCAACCCAAGACAAAGGGATAGGTCATCATTTCTTAGAAGTCTCCTCCAACTTTGTTCTTAAGCTCTGTTGTCTGGCCAAAGTCTTGCCTGTTTCATGAGATCATCTCTGAGCAGTCCCATTCTCTCCCAGGGCTTGTCCACATTCCTAGACACACTCTGGGGAGAACTGGGCTAGCAGTTACCAAATGCTCACTAGGGCATGTCCTACTGTGCTGGGCATTTCATGTGTGCTGTGTCACCTAAGCTTCTTTACAGTCGTGTGAGCCAAGAATTATGATTTCCACTTCAGAGGGGACAAAAGTTATTCAATAAGAGGCAGAGCTGGGATTCATCCTTTCTTCAGAGCTCAGGCCAGCTCAGATCGCCTAGTCATGGTGCTAGATCCCAGGAGGACTTCTGCATGGATGGCTCCACTGAGGAATCTTCCTGAGCCTTCTGCAAACCTGCAGAACTCTGCTCTCCTCATCCTACATTGCCTTCAGGAGTAAATCCACACCTTGTGTCTTCTGGCTCTTGGCTTAACTCTCTGACACCTCACAGATTCACTGCACTCCAGCAGTCGTCCTGAAAATGGGTCTGTTCTCCTGTCTCCTCTTCACCTGATAAACTCCACCTTCTCCTTTAAGAAGCAACTGGAGCATCTCTTTTAAGGAGCTCCCCCCAGACTTCCACCTCCAGATGAGTTAAGTGATGCTGCTTTGGCTCTTCCATGGGACCATGTTCTGGGAGTGGGTCTTATTCATCCCTTTGACCCCAATTCCAATAATTTGTGGAACTGGATCAAGTGACAGGTTGTACAGAAAGAAGTGGCAGTGGAAGTGTTGGGCAGCCAGTCAGAACACCAAACACAGTAAAAGCATCTCGGATTTACTACCGTTTCTTTTAATAGGTTCTCTGTATAGTATCTGGCCCAGGAAAGTTGCTCAGCAACACTGTTAAATCCATACTTACACCAACGAATGAGTGTTTGGTGCCATCCTTTGCTTGCTCACACGGATCAAATGTTACCTTCCTTGAAATGGATTTTACAGTTTCTTGTGGCCTCTGTCACTTTCTGCTTCTGTTGTACATGTGTATTTTTGTCCATAAGTTAGATTATGCTCTGGGCCTGGAAGATGCAACTGGCACGAGGCTCCCAACGCATTGCCTTGCACGTAGTCAAGACTCAATAATTATCCGCGGAATTTAATCAGATGGCAGGTTGTACAGAAGGAAGTTACAGTGGAAGTGCCGGGCAGGCAATCAGAACGCCAGACCAACAGTTAAAGCATCTCGGATTTACTACCGTTTCTTTTAATAGGTTCTCTGTACAGATTTGCTGTCAACATGGATTATTGGTTTAGTGGGGAAAAAAAAAAAAAAAAGGACCCAGGGAGCTGCAGTAACTCTTGTGAGGCACAGAGACTGGCAGCATTTTGTCACTACTTCCAGGGCAATGGGCACAGATGTCTGCTCTAGGACAACACTTTCTCATAATGCTGGAGAGGCCTAGATAATAAGCAAAAAATGCTCCCGCCTAAAGAGCCAAGACCTTCTGGCCTTCTCTGCTCCTTCCTTTGCTGTCTCCAATTCTTTTTTTTTTTTCGGACCCACCCAAGATTACCATCTGGCTGTGACCTAGAAGGTGGAGCTGTTTGTTTGTGCTATGTTTATTTCTGCCAGAAGGGGGCACTGCTCAAGGATCAGCCTGGCCACACTGCCCATTCATTCCAAAAATGCGTATTAACATCTCATGGCCATGCTGCAGTGGGCAGGCCTCTTGGCACACTCGAAATAGTGGGGGAGATGGGTTCTTCAGATAGGTGCACAGATAGATAATTACAAACAGTGCTAAGTGAGATGGATAGAAGAACAAAGAGTAGCCATGGAAGGGCCTGGCTCTGCCTTCTCCAGGAAGCCCTCCCTGGCCCCTCCTGGCGGTGCAGGCCTAGCCTGGTCTCCCTCATTGCCCTGAGCCATGCCTGTGTTGGTCCTCAGACCACTGAGACTCCAGGTGTTCATGAATGGGAGCTCCTAGGGCAAGGGTTGGTTCTTTTCTAGAATGTCTGTAGCATGTAGCCGGTGCTCAATCAGTATTTAAGACTGGGAGGAAGCCAATGAGCACATTTTTACCAGGCCTCATTCCATTAGATGAGGAAGTCAGAAACTTCCCACAGCACTGTGATTATAGTGGTGTGATGATGAGTTAGTTCCAAAACTTCTGCTCCATCCCAAGAAGGAGGAGTCTCTCTTCCAGAAGGGATGGAGGGAGTGACTAATGAGCAGAAGTCTTCAGCATAAGGCCTGGCCTATTCAGGAGCTCAGCGCAAGGTATGTCCCTTCCCCTTTCCCTAGAAGTTTCCTTAGAGTAGTCTTGTGCTCTGATGCAAGCACCTTGCCAAGCAGCAGTACCAGCCTCCTCTCAGGGCAGACCTGAGCCAGGTCAGGTCCATCTCCTGCTCAGCTCTGAGTCTCCAGCCTGGGCATGTCACAGTTGGGACTAAGGCAATGTCTATTTTGAATGGCATGGGCGTAGTGTCAGAATAAAATGAAGAGGGTTCTGCAGCCCATCCATTCTGGTTTGCTTCTTCCTTGGAGAACAAGAGTAAGTTCCCCTCCTAAATATGTTGCCAAAACATACCCTTTTAGCTCCCATCGGGTTTCCTAGAATTTGTCTCCTAGGGGAAGGGGTGGCAGACCCTGGCCCCCAGATCCCTGGGTGAGCACAGTAGATGTTTTGCACTGAACACAGCATCCCAGGTCACCTCCTTTTTCAGCCCAGCTTGGTAGATGGTTTGGTGTACACAGAAGGCTCCCCACTTAATCGGGCACCTCCACTTTTCTGTCCCAGGGCTCTGGCTTCTGAAGCCCCCTCAGCTGGCACCCAGCGTGGCCTGGAAGTACAGAGAGGTAGCACCCAGGGGCCACCTCCGTAGTAGGAAGTCCCTGGAGACACCGTGTATGGTCCCTTAGCCGCACAGGCACTGCGGTTCAGGTGCCCACAGGTAACCGGCTCAGTGACGTGGGCCTCCCTCTCTGGCTCTTCTACGTCCCTGCATCTCTTTCCTACCCCTCACCCCTTTCCCTGGGATTTCTTTCCCCTTTCAAATGACTTCAAACTCATACACGGCGAAAGGAGACAGCTAGCTGGTAGAATCATCTTCCAGAGAGCTTTTCGGGAAGTCTCCTACACTTTCTGAACTTTAGCTTCCTCACCCACTAAAGAGAGCGAAGAGCCTGCAGCCTGAACGTCACGTCAGGCTGCCATCTGGTTCCCCAGAGGCCCCACATTTTGCACTTGCTGGTCCTGCTGCCTGAGCACCCCTTCCCCTCCCCACCTCACCCCCTTCCATAGCTGGCAGATGACTCAACCCTCCAGATCCAGCCGCCTTCCCCGAGGCCTGGGAACCACCTAAGTGTCCTACAGTTATGGAAGGGTTAAGCAGTGTGTGTGCCTACCTTCAACAGAAGTTGAGAAAACCAGTTAAAGGGATAGCCTTGATGGCATGAGGAAGTACAGTGAGATTATCTGAGACTATAAAAACTGGCCTTAGAACTACCCAGTATGTACCCAGTATGGGAGTACGTGTAAGTGTGTACATAGAACGTAGAAAAGCAGAAGAAAACGTAACATGTTACCTCTAAGCAGTAGGGTTGTTTTCCTCTTAGTTTTTAAATATTTTTCAGGTTCTCTTAAATCAGCATTTTTTCTCTTCTAGCCAGAAATAAGTCAACTTATTATTTAAAACGAACAGGAATACAGCTTAAGTGTTGCCTCTGTCCTCAGAGAGGCTAAGCCTACGAAGAGTGACCAGACCCCCTGTAGGGTTCAGTGTACAAAAAACATTGTTACGCAAAACTGGAATAACATACAGTGTAGTGTTACGGGTGTAAACTCGGGAGCCAGCTGTTGTTGTTCAGTTGCTAAGTCATGTCCGACTCTCTGCGACCCCTCGGACTGTAGCATGCCAGATTCTCTGTCCTCCACTATCTCCCGGAGTTTGCTCCAGTGACTGCAGCTGTGGAATTAGAAGACATTTACTTCTTGGCAGGAAAGCTATAAGAAACCTAGACAGCACGTTAAAAAGCAGAGACATCACTTTACTGACAAAGGTCCACATAGTCAAAGCTATGGTTTTTCCAGTCGTGTACAGATGTGAGTGTAGTTGGACCATAAAGACGACNAAAGGAGACAGCTAGCTGGTAGAATCATCTTCCAGAGAGCTTTTCGGGAAGTCTCCTACACTTTCTGAACTTTAGCTTCCTCACCCACTAAAGAGAGCGAAGAGCCTGCAGCCTGAACGTCACGTCAGGCTGCCATCTGGTTCCCCAGAGGCCCCACATTTTGCACTTGCTGGTCCTGCTGCCTGAGCACCCCTTCCCCTCCCCACCTCACCCCCTTCCATAGCTGGCAGATGACTCAACCCTCCAGATCCAGCCGCCTTCCCCGAGGCCTGGGAACCACCTAAGTGTCCTACAGTTATGGAAGGGTTAAGCAGTGTGTGTGCCTACCTTCAACAGAAGTTGAGAAAACCAGTTAAAGGGATAGCCTTGATGGCATGAGGAAGTACAGTGAGATTATCTGAGACTATAAAAACTGGCCTTAGAACTACCCAGTATGTACCCAGTATGGGAGTACGTGTAAGTGTGTACATAGAACGTAGAAAAGCAGAAGAAAACGTAACATGTTACCTCTAAGCAGTAGGGTTGTTTTCCTCTTAGTTTTTAAATATTTTTCAGGTTCTCTTAAATCAGCATTTTTTCTCTTCTAGCCAGAAATAAGTCAACTTATTATTTAAAACGAACAGGAATACAGCTTAAGTGTTGCCTCTGTTAAGCCTACGAAGAGTGACCAGACCCCCGTAGGGTTCAGTGTACAAAAAACATTGTTACGCAAAACTGGAATAACATACAGTGTAGTGTTACGGGTGTAAACTCGGGAGCCAGCTGTTGTTGTTCAGTTGCTAAGTCATGTCCGACTCTCTGCGACCCCTCGGACTGTAGCATGCCAGATTCTCTGTCCTCCACTATCTCCCGGAGTTTGCTCCAGTGACTGCAGCTGTGGAATTAGAAGACATTTACTTCTTGGCAGGAAAGCTATAAGAAACCTAGACAGCACGTTAAAAAGCAGAGACATCACTTTACTGACAAAGGTCCACATAGTCAAAGCTATGGTTTTTCCAGTCGTGTACAGATGTGAGTGTAGTTGGACCATAAAGACGACCGAGCACCAAGCACTGACGATTTGATGCTTTCAAATCACTGCGGTGCTGCAAAAGACTCTTGAGAGTCCCTTGGACAGCAAGGAGATCAAACCAGTCACTCCTAAAGGAAATCAACCCTGAACATTCATTGGAAGGACTGATATTGAAGCTGAAGCTCCAATATTTTGCCCACCTGATGCAAAGAGCCAACTCATTGGAAAAGACCCTGACACTAGGAAAAATTGAAGGCAAAAGGAGAGGAGGGTGGCAGAGAATGAGAGGGCTAGGTAGCATCACTGACTCATTGGATTTCAACTTGAGGAAATTCCAGGAGCTAGGTGACCTGGGATCAATCTGGGTTCCACTTTTTTGTTCAAGTTACATAACCTCTCTGGGCCCCATTTTCCTCATTTGTAAAATGGGGATGGATAGTTCCTACTCACTGGGTTGTGGGGAAGATTAAATGAGTAAATACATATATTATTAGAGAAAGGTGCCGCATCTGTGTCCCTGGCACAAAGGAGACGCAGTGTGAGTATGTGTTCTCTCACGCCACCGTTATCCATTCAAGGGAGAGTTTCCACCAACAGTGCTCCTTCAGGATAAACCACCAGCTGACCTCCAGACAAATCCAGATTTAGCCCAACAGTGAACTGATCCAAGCAAAACACAACGATGCCGTGGTCACTCACTGGCCACCCTTGTTTCAGTGGAGCCCTTGTTTCAGTGGAGTCCACCACCTGGAAATTCCAAGGGACAGATCCTTGATGTGGCACTTTAAGCAGCATCGAGCCACTGCACAGATAAGTGACTGGCTTACTTTGAATTAATAAATAAGAATGCTACAGACACGAAGGTCAAAGAGCCACAGAGAAAGAAAGAAAGGAATTTGACTCCGGCGATACTGAGATACAAAGCCAGTGAGTTGCAGAGGCCCCCCTGGTTGCCTAGAGCCCCGCTGGTCTTCCCGTGGTCTCTGCATCTCCCATGCACTCCTCTGTTGTTCTCTCCACTTTGGAAGGATGCTCTCAGGACTTGGTTCAGAACTGCGTGGAGGACCAGAGCGTTACTGCAGTGCGGTTTGTGTGCACATCTTTCCCCTCCCCGCTCAGCTACAGCGTCCTCTGAGCACTTACTCAGTCTGTAGCAGCACATGCCTGGTGGACGGGTCTCTCGCCGTCACCACAGGTCGCTCTTCTTCGNAACTGCGTGGAGGACCAGAGCGTTACTGCAGTGCGGTTTGTGTGCACATCTTTCCCCTCCCCGCTCAGCTACAGCGTCCTCTGAGCACTTACTCAGTCTGTAGCAGCACATGCCTGGTGGACGGGTCTCTCGCCGTCACCACAGGTCGCTCTTCTTCGGGCACCTACCAACCCCAGAAGGAAAGGACTTGTTTGTCATTGTATTCACGACTCCTGGCCCAGCCCCAGGTACCAGAGATGCCCATGTGTGCTTATGAATGAAAGAGATGAATGCCAGTTCCACCCTCGCTGTCCTGAGCTGTTGTGCCCACACTTCACATCTAACTAACTAACATACCAGGTCAGTTGCTGTGGTCTCCCCAAGGCGTTATTAATACAAACGCTAGGGTATATGGATGCACAGAGATGGTCACGCATGCGTGACAGCCTAGTGTTGCCCATTATAAACTCCCAGAGTGACACACCTACACCACTTTCTACTTAAGTAGGAACAGACCTTTAAAACCAAGAAAACGGTTCTGGTGCTAGATCTAAAGCAACAGCGGACATGGTGTGGCAAAAGATAAAGAACAGTGATGTGTTTGATTTTGATCATAGACCCTCTGTGCCTGAGCACTGTTTTAAATTCCCACGGCTTACTTGAGACCTCACCGGTGTTTCCTTTCATATGGTTTTGACAGCCCAAAGCTAGTCAGTGGTGCATCCATCTCCCTCTGAGCGTACTTGCAATTGGAGGGCTGCTGAATCACGTGTTTGGCTGAACAATGAATTAATGTCCAGGGCCCATCTGCCTGGCAGCCTTCCAACTCTGTAGAGACTATAAAACTGACCAAAGACACGGGTGGAAACTTTAAGACTTGGGACTATAGATTTCCCTGTCAGCTCCCATCACAATACCAACCTCTAAGTTCCTTTTTTTTGGCTGTGCTTCAAGGCCCAGATGTCAGACCCTGGTGACTAAACAGCTATGTCAGGTAGAGCAGAGTGTGGGGAGACCCTGACAGTCTGCTGACGCCGCTCTGAGCTGTTCCCATGTTTGCCTGATGCTTTATATTATGGCCGCTGAAATAAGTTTTTTCTTTTTAAGTAATAAAACTCTGGTTTAAGGGCTAGGATGGAAGGGGTGGTGATTTTGCATTTCCTTTTGATAATTTCACATAGAAGAAGAATGAACCTACATGTTGTAGGCAAGAGTGAGTATTGAGAACAGAACCTGTCCCCCAAGAAAACTGTTGGAGCCAGAGTAATGCCCCCCCAAAGATATCCATATCCCAGATATGGATTTTAATGAATCTAGGGATATATTAGCTTACATGGCAAAGGGAAGTTAAGGCTGCAGGTACAAGTATGGCTGCTCAGCAGCTGACTCTAAAATAAGGAGATTGTCTTGGGTTTTCCAGGTGGCCCAGTGTAACCATAGGGTACTTAAAAATAGAAGAGATGGGCAAAAAAAGAGGCCAGAGTACTGCAATGTGAGGATTTGACCTCCATCCCCCACTGCTGACTTTGAAGATGGAGAAAGGGGACCACAAGCCAAGGAATGCAGGTGGCCTCCAGAAGCCAGAAAAGGCAGGAAAATGAATCTTCCCCTAGAGCCTCTAGAAAGGAGCAAACCCTGCCAATGCCTCGATTTTAGCCCAGTGAGACCCATGTTGGACTTCTAACCTACAGAACCATAAGGATAATAAATCTGTGTTGTTTCAAGCCACCAAGTGGGTGGTAATTCTTACTACAGCAATGGAAAGCTAATACAACAGCCATGTCATAAAAGCCCCATCAGGAACAATGGATAGATTCAGCTTCCAAAGCGGTTCCAGAGAAAGCAATAAAGACACCTTCAGTGATGGTTGTTCTAGTGGGACAGATCTCTTCTTAGGAAAGCAGAAATGACCTTGCCAGGCATCCTTAAGTTATGAGGAAGCTCTGTCTTCTCATCTCAGCCCTGGAAACAAACCTAAAAACCATGCAATTTCTATGTGGAAACAAGTTCTCACTTGGGAATAAGTACAGCTTGCACTGCAGGACTTTGAAATGGTCTTTGTGCTTTGCTTCCTGTACAAATGCTTCTATAGGGGTCAGCTAATGTTGGATAAATTGCCACTGTCTCCTTGGTGATGGAAAGAAACATATGTGTCTCTTAAAATTATGGATTTCCCCCCAGTGAGCACTATATTTCATTGGAAAAATAGAAAATTTGGGTTGATTTTTTTTTAATGGACTGTTTTTATAATACTTTTAGATTTATAGGGAAAATGAAAAGACAATAGAGTTCACTTATGCCTATGTTCAGTTTCCCCTCTTATTAACATTTTATATTAATATGCTGCATTTGTTATAATTCATGATCCCATATTAATATTAAGTTACTCAGATTTTTTTCAGCTTTTACCTAATGTCCTTTTTCGGTCGCAAGTTCCCTTGCAGGATACCGTGTCACCCTCAGCTGTCACATCTTCTAAGGTTTCTCTTGACTGTTCCATTTTCTCAGACCTTCCTTGTTTTTAACGACCTTCTCACAAAACTCAAAATTATCACAGACTTAAATATAAAATATAATGTATAAAATTTATAGAAGAAAATATAACAGGTCTATTTGATTTAGGAGTTTGGCGATGAATTTTTAGATGCAACACCAAAAGGACAAACCGTGAAAAAAAAAAGATAATTTGGACGTTAAAATCTGCATAAGATCTTGTTAAAATGGAAGGGGTATGGTCTATATCTAGATTAATTTTTGCAGTTGGCTGTCCAGTGGTTTTAGCATTGGTTGGTATGACTATCCTTTCTACATTGAATCGCCCTTCCTCCTTTGTCAAAGAGCCATTGACTGTATTTGTGTGGGTCTGTTCCTGGGCTCTCCTGTGTGCACTGACCTGTGTGCCTGCTCTTCTGCCACTGTCATTCATCATGATGTCTGGTAGTCTCAGTCCTCCAACTTTGTCCTTCTTTAATATTTTGTTGTCTACTTTGAGTCTGCCTTCCTATGTGAACCTTAGGATAGCTTTGTCAATATACACAAACTAGCTGGCTGTAACTCTTGACTGGGATTACATTGAATCTATAGGGGTACAAAAAAGATGTTCATGACCCAGATAATCATGATGGTGTGATCACTCAACTAGAGCCAGACATCCTGGAATGTGAAGTCAAGTGGGCCTTAGAAAGCATCACTACGAACAAAGCTAGTGGAGGTGATGGAATTCCAGTTGAGCTGTTTCAAATCCTGGAAGATGGTGCTGTGAAAGTGCTNGATGCTGGGAGGGATTGGGGGCAGGAGGAAAAGGGGACGACAGAGCATGAGATGGCTGGATGGCATCACCCACTCGATGGACATGAGTTTGGGTAAACTCTGGGAATTGGTGATGGACAGGGAGGCCTGGCGTGCTGTAATTCATAGGGTCGCAAAGAGTCGGACATGACTGAGAGACTGAACTGCTCTGATAGGTGAACTTGGAAAGAATTGACACCTTAATACTATGTCTTATAATCCGTGAGCACTGACTGTCTCTCGATTTATCTAGATATTATTTGATCTCTTTCATCAGAGTTAGTTAATTTTCTATATGCCATCCCTGTGTACATATCATTAGATTTATATCTTAGTATTGCATATTTGGGTACTACTGTAAATGTTATTGGGCTTCCCTGGTGACTCAGACAGTAGAGAATCCACTTGCAATGTGAGAGACCTAAGTTCAGTCCCTGGGTTGGGAAGATCCCCTGAAGGAGGCATGGCAACCCACTCCAGTATTCTTGGCTGGAGAATCCCCATGGACAGAGGAGCCTGGTGGTCTGCAGTCCATAGGGTTGCAGAGAATCATACACAACTGAGTGACTAAGCACAGCAGATAAATGATACTGTGTTTTTTAATTTCTAACTTTAATCATTTATTGTTGATACATAGGAAAACAATTGATTTTTGTCTATTAACCTTCTATCGTGCCCCCTTGCCATAACTGCTTGTTAGTTCTAAGAGTATGGACTTCCCTGGTGGCTCAGAGGGTAAAGAATCTGCCTGCAGTGCAGGAGACCAGGGTTCAATCGCTGGATTAGGAAGATCCCCGGGAGAAAGCAAGGGCTACCCACTCCAGTATTCTTGCCTGGAGAATTCCGTGGACAGGGGAGCCTGGCTTCCTGTGAACAGTCCGTTGGGTCACAAAAATTCAGACATGACTGAGCAACTAACACATAAGACTGTGGGTTTTGTTGCTGTTGTGTTGTTTCATCACTGGTCAATTCTTTGGGAGTTTCTACACGATCAATCATATTATCTACAAACAAAAGTGAAAATGAAAGTGAAAGTTGCTCAGTTGTGTCCGACTCTTTGCAACCCCACGGACTATTACGGTCCTTGAACTCTCCAGGCCAGAATACTAGAGTGGGTAGCCTTTCCCTTCTCCGGGGGATCTTCCCAACCCAGGGATTGAACCGAGGTCCTCCCACATTGCAGGCGGATTCTTTACCCTCTGAGCCACAAGGGAAGGTGTATTTCTTCCTTTTCAACTTGCATGCCTTTCATTACCTTTTTCTGCATCATTGTAATAGCTATTATTTTTAGTATGATTTTGAATAGAGGAGATATCTTTGTCTTGTTTCCAATCTTAGGATATAAGTCTCCATTTTCTCACCATTAAGTGTGTTTTGGTAGATGTTCTTTCAGGTTGATTTTCCTCATAGAAAAAAGTTGTTGGGATTTGCCAGTCAGACAGTGTAGATGTCTCAAGCTGCAAGAACTTCTGGGAGGGACCATTGAGCCCCAGAAATTAAAGGATTTAGAAATTACAGGAGCTTGAGTGAGCTTTCATGACGTCCAGAAAGTAATCACTGGAGTCCCGAGAAGGAGCTAGACCAGCCTAAGTGCCTCACGGGGCTTTACTGGCACCGAAGCAGAAAGAACAACCTGCATGTCCTCTTGCTCTCCCTCAGTATGGTGTTTGGGTTTCTCCCCTGCAGACATGGGGAGCATGGTCCAGCGCAGGCTGGGGAACAGATGAGTTCACAGCCCTTGACACTCTGGACCCTGCCTACTTATTCACCCCTTGTTCTTCCTCCCTGTTTCTCCTGTGTGCGCCCTACATTCCCAGTGTTCAGGCGTAATTACTGCTGTCTCAGCAGCTGCCCTGTTTGTCTACATTTTGCTGTGTATACACAAGGTGTGCTTTTTGTGAGGCACCTGTGTTGGATGAAAATGTAAGTTTTTCAAAGTCAGGCTCACGTGTCCCCCTTTCTGAGAGTCCTTCCCAGTCTTCCCCATCGAAAATTAACCTTGTTGCCCCACCACTGAGCTCCCACAGCCCTCTGGTTACATGTGTCTCATCCGTGTGCAGCATACTGCCCATTGTGTTTTTCTGTGCCTGCCTCTCCCAGCAGAACAGACTGAGGCAGACTCATGTCAAATCTCCAAACCCTATGCCCAGTGCTGGCACAGGGTTTGCTTCAAAGGAGGTGCCCAGTAATGTGTATTGGTCGCATGAATGAAATTACTAGCTTTGCACAAATGGACCCTTTTGTGCTCTTAGAAGCCTCTGTCCATTCTTCTCACCATACTTATTTTCCATCTGGTGTTCTTCAGGCCCTTGTATATATATTTTGGAGTATAAGAGATATCTGCAGCTATTCTGTTTCTCATGGAAAAAAAAAAAAGGAAGGGAAAATTACTGTTCTTTGTATACCTACTGTCTTCATTCACCAACTTTATAATCTTGGTGTCCCCTGCACCAATTAGGGAGTTAAGACTCCAAGCCCCAGAAGACACCAACTCAGCTGACTTAAACAAAAAAGGACCTTCCTTTATCACTTATAACAAGTCACAAAAAGCTAGGGTGGCTCTAGGGATGGTGGCTTAGCAGTATCAACAAGAACTCCCTTCTTTCTTCCCTGCCAACCTTAACGTATTAGCTTCTTCAAGCAGACCTAACCTCATGACTACAAATCTAGGCATAACATCCTGAAGCAGTAATGGTTAGAAGGAGAAAGATACCTTCTCTTCCTTGAGCCTCTTTTTAAAATGAAGAGCAACTTTTCTAGAAGGTTCTAGAAATGTCCAGGTACAGCTCTTTGACCAGAATTGTGTTACATGACAATGCTTGAGCCAGTCACCACTAAAGGAATTGACATTATCATGATTAGCTTAACTCAATCAAAATCTCACCTAGAAGCATGGCAGTTGGGGGGTGGGGGTTTGTGCAGTGTATACTGGAACAAAATGAGAGAGTATTATTTCATCAGAGAGAGAGAAAAAATAAAATCAATATTGGGGAAGAAACTAATAGTGTCAGCTACAGCTTTGTTTTAAACAAAATTGTTTTCTACCACATTTTGAAATGTTTTAAGTCAACAACATAAGGTCCCATGGCTGATAAGAAAGAGAAGTAGGATTCACTCTGAGGTCTTTCAGACTTCAGAGCCCGTCCATGTACTTGCGCTGCTGTACAGCTGGACCCAGAGTCACGCTGTGTTTCCCAGAAAAGCCACGCTCCCTCCCTCATGGTGAGCGCTTCAGGAGTTGAGGCAATCGCCCTGCCCTCCCAAGCCCGACCTTCAGCTGGGCATTTAATCTGTTTATTAAGTTATGACTAATGGCGCCGCGAGACACCAAAGGCTGCACATTCAGACCTAGTTTTAGGTTGTTAGAGGAGGTTCAGGGGAAAACATCATATTCATATTCTATGCCGAGAAAATTCAATTGGAGCTCTTTCTCTTTCAGAGTGCAGGGATGGCGAGGGGCTTCTGGGTCCTGCTTTGGTTTAATAGAAATGAAACCTCCAAAGCACATGGGCTGTTTTGGGAACATGGCCACTAATGCAGCCCCATGGGGCAAGGGGCCAAGCCTGAGCCGGGCAGTTTGCATATTCACTTTTACAAACAGTTGGCTCCGAGTCAGCAGTTAATGGGATGGGAATGATGTTCCTGTACCAAATCATTTCCTGAAAAAAAACATTTCCAATTGCAAACATATCTCTGCCTTTCTTCTTGGGTTTGTTTTGTCTCTGTGAGTGAATTAAAGAGGCAGTGCAGAGGGGAGTGTTTCTGACTGGGGATTTTTCATCTAAAAACATTTCTAACAATGATCTACCAGAAAAAGAGATGCTGTTCAGACCCACCTTTAGGAGTCCTGGATGCAAATATGGTGTTTCTAGTCACACGTTACAGGTATAAATATCTCTATATTCACAGATTGGCTCTTACTGGACAACAGTCTTGGGACAGAGGTAGCTTTTTTCTCTTTACAAAAAGTAAGCTGGAAATGCTACCCTAGAAATGTGCCCACACACGCACACACAGAATCAGGCCAAAGTCTGGTTTTCCTCCCCTAAGGACAGGCTGAAAGTCTTCTCTGCATGCTATACACTGCTCTGGTAAATTGTGCTTCAGCTTATAACCTGTGTAGTGGAAGGGTAGTCTTAACAGGTTTATTCATTTATTCAACAAGTGGTCCTTGAGTACTTATCATTTTAAGTAATAATTGCAAATAATTACATAGCTCTTAACCAGGTACCAGACATTATTCTAAATGTTTTACATGTATTAACTCATTTAATCTTCTCAAGAGCTCTAGGAGGTAGGCAATATTATTATCACCCCCATTTTGCAGATAAGGAAACTGAGGTGTAAGATGGATGAACTTGTCCAAAGTCACGTACTAGTAAGTGGTAGAGCCTGGATTTGAGTGTAGGCAGTCTGACTCCTCTTCAGAGATCTAATAGCGAACAAAATAGAAAAAGTGCCAGTCTTTCCACAGCTTAATTCTGTTGAGGAGGGGATAGATAATAAATGTAGAAATAATAGTTATTGCAGATTGTGATGAGTGCTATGGAGAAAATACAACACAAGAGGGAGGTAGGGGACTATTCAGAGGGTCTTGTATGTCTTAGGAAGGATGTGGGGTTTTATTCTGAGTGTAATGGGAATCCCCAGGTGGCAGTAGTAAAGCTCTCCTGCAACGCAGGAGATACAGGTTCAGTCCCTGAGTCAGGAGGAGCCCCTGGAGAAGGAAACGGCGACTCACCCCAGTATTCTTGCCTGAGAAATCTCACGGACAGAGGAGCTTGCCAGGCTACAGTCCACAGGGTCACAGAAGAATCAGACATGGCTGACCAGCTAAGCACGCACATGAGGGGAAGCCACAAGAAGGCATAAAGCAGGAGAATGTATGACCGTGTTTACGCCTTTATAGATCATTCTGACTGTGCTCTAGGAAGTAGACTGACATGGGGAAAATGCATCAGGAAGCAGTGGGCAGGTTAGAAGGTGGTTCCGGTGATTTAGGTGAAAGATAACGGTGGCCTGAACCAGAATGGTGGTGATGGAGCTGGTGAGAAGTGCTTGGAATAGGGTCCCCTTTTGGAGGTGGAACCCAGAAAACTTGCCAATGTATTGGCTGCAAACAGTGAGGAAAAGAAGGGAAGGGTGATTCCTCAGATTTTGGCTTGAACTCTTATGCAAATAGTCGTGCCATTTACTGAGGAGGGTAAGAAGGAAGGTGGAGAAGTCTTGATGTCGTGTTGTTACAGTGGAGGTAAGGATACTGAAGATCACGTGTTCTGCTTCGGATGTATAAATTTGAGATCTCCATTAATAGACAAAAGAGATATTGAGTGAGTCTGGACCTCAGGGTCAGGCCTACGCTAGAGATTTTGTTTGTTTTTGTTTGTTTCTGGTTTTTCTTTTAATAATGAGTTGACTCTCGTTTTCACAACCCAGTGATGCTGGGTAAATAAAACCACTCAAAAGAATAAATTAGGACAGAGCTTGGTTGTTTTTGTACATGAGAAATATCTAGGAAGATGCTGCATTTTTATCCTATCCCTGATTTTGTTGCCTTGAATTCAGTTTTAGATAATACAATCTTAGTAACTTTAAAAATATGTAATACAGCATACATTAGGCTGGAGATTTAAATTCGGATATCATCAGCATTTGGATCTATGGGATCAGTCAGGATAGCACCATCCAACTGAATCTTCTGTGATAATGGAAATCTACATCTGCACTGTCCAGTGGGGTGCCAGCTGCCCCATGGGGACCACTGAGCACTTGATATGTGCCAGGGGGAACTAAGAAGCTGAGCTATTAATTCATTTAAACTTCAATAGCTGCATGTGGTTAATGGCTACTGGATCAGACAGCACAGACCTGGTGGCAGGGTGGGGTGGGGTGGAACATACAGATGGAGAAGGTTCTGGGCAAGAGCTAGTCTCTTCACTGGCCGGTTAACCCAGCCTCACACTCACACTGAAATGTAACTTTATTTCCACTTCCCATTGCCTGTGTAATGATGCTTGCTAAGTGGTAGAAATCTTGCTGCTTTGTGAGAAACAGCCTGGGAAAAAAAAAGCAAACAGCTAGTTCTAGGAGGAGTGCTAGGAGACATTATAAAGTCTAAAGAAGCAATTGTGCTTTGCTGGAAAGCAAACGCAAGCCCATATTTATAGAATTATTTAAACCTTGAAAGTGTCACTTATATTTTTCAATTATGTTTTGTGGGGGGAATTATATAGAATGGTGGGTGTCTGTGGATTTGGAGATTCAAGATGGTGACTGGCTGATATCCCATCTGAATGTCAAGAGCCCACAGCAACAGGACTGAATACCAGCTTCATAATGCATGTTGTGTCTCTCTAGGGCAGAGTGGGTTTCACTCCCTTTGTTAGGCAATCTCGCTCCCTGTCCAACTGCAACCATCAGTGACGTCTGCTAATATGAAAGAACTCTTTGTAAGCAGCTGCCTGTGCTTAAGAGTACTTGCAAGTGTATGCTGGCAATCGGTGAGGCCAGAGTCAATACAAAAAAACAAAATGGAAAGATGGCGCATTGCTTTTACCAAAGTTGATTGCAGCTGCCATATCACCCCTTTAAGAACTGTTTGGTGGCCAGCTCCTTCAGAGAAAATGGTTGCTCTGTGCTTAATTGGTGCCAAGGAATTGCCCAAACTGGAATTGAGTAGAACTGAGGGGATTTGAGCCACTGCTTTTAGGAGAGGTAATAATCCAAGGTCAGTGCTCAGCAAAGTGGCATCACACAACTGGTTTTGTGGTAGGAATTTGTTTTTGTTTTTTTTTTTTTAATAAGGCTTCATGTGNCCTTTCTCAATCTGCGTCAATGTGGAACACAGCTGTGGGCTGCCGCGTAACACTGCGCTTCTTTCTTACAGTGTCCGAGCTTCAAGAGGAAGGCATGAATGCCATCAACCTGCCGCTCAGCCCCATCCCCTTCGAGCTGGACCCTGAGGACACGATGCTTGGTAACGGGGTCTCTTGTTCTCTCTCTGGGTTAGCCTGATGCCTTCAGAGCGACCGCCTCACTGACTGCCTTTTCTTTTTAAAGAGGAGAATGAAGTGCGAACGATGGTGGATCCCAACTCACGCAGCGACCCCAAACTTCAGGAACTGATGAAGGTAAGAGGAAATTAGAAGGGGCTTCAGGTGCCTCCCGACTCCACAGGTGTCTCTAGACCTGTCACCTTGCACAGGCACCACTCAAGCCATTGCAGGGAGAACAGAAATCCACAGCAGTCCCAGGCCACAGGCAGCTTGCAGTCCAGAAGGTGGGCATCTACAGGCTAACAGAGGTGGGACGCAACACGTGCCCAGGGAATGGTATTGACCATGGGCCCTGGAGAATTTAGTGCAAAAAACTCACATCTGCCGGGATCCTCTCACTCACACAGTCCTTTCACCGAGTTTCCCAAGGACCCTCAAAAGTACCCTCTGCAGCTGGATTTAGAATCGTCTCCATCTCTTTTACAGATGAGGAAACTGAGTCTCAGCAAAGCCCGGTGATTGTTCATTTACAGTCATGGCATGAGTGGAGGAGATGAGATTCAAAGAGAAATGATTAAGATGAAATAACATACTGTGCACAACGTACTTGGCACAGTGGTCACCCTCAAAAAATCTCTATTTCCTCCCCTTTCTGATTCCCTGTCCTGTGTCTGTCTTCTTCAGCTTCTCCAAGCTGCACTTAAAAGGCACTGGGTGCACAGTGATTCATTAAAAATGCAAAGCTTGAATATATCATTTTCCTGTTCAAAACCTGTGTGTAGCTTCCTATGAACTGCAGGCTGCAGCCCACAGTCCTGGGGGTGGTGTTTGGCATCTCCACGCTCCAGCTGCCTCTTTAACCTCAAATAATCCCTGCTTGGCAAGGATGCCACAGGGACAGCAGACCTGTTCACGGTGGCTCCCGGTGCGCACCTGCACACAGCTGCTCCTCACTCCCCCTGCCAGGCCTTTGGCCATGCAGTCCCTCTGCCCAGGCGCTCTCCTTGCTCTTCAAAGCCAGGTCACATCCTTCGGGAAGCCCTCTCCAAACCCGAGGGCTGTCACTCAGCCCCTCTGTGTGCTGCTGTGGTTCATGCATTTGCTCCGTACTGTTGTGATCTCATGATGTTCCAACTACTCATATACTTCTCGGTCTCCTTCATTAAGTGGGGAGCTGCTTGGGGTTAGAGTGTCCTTTTTTTTTCATCAGGGATGGTCTTTTTTTGTACCCTCAGGATCCAGCAGAGTAATATATAGCAGACATTAATAAATCCTGGATGCGTAGATGGTTGGATGGATGAAGGAGAGAAGGAGGGAAGGGGAAGGGGAAGAGAGAGGAAGGAAGACGGGAGGAAGCATAGAAGCCCCCGCCTTAGGCCAGTAGAACAATGTGCTTTGAAAGCCCGAGCCTCCGCTCAAGGGTAGAAACCTAGCCCAGCTCCTGCCTGTGTTGTAAAGACAATCTGCTTATGCGAAGTCAAAGAAGTCAAAAGGTGATGCTCTGGGACCTCCCTGGCAGTCCAGTGGTTAAGACTCCATGCTTCCACTGCAAAGGGGTGTGGGTTCAATCCCTGGTCGGGAACTAAGATCCCACATACCATGTAGCATGTCCCCCCCCCCGCAAAAAAAAAGAGTGGGTAATATTCTGTTTAGGGGAAGTGGTCAAAAAGTCGGAACTGTAGTGCTTGCCTGAAGCTTGTGATCAGGAGAGGTGACTGAGCACAGAGACCAGAGGGGCCTGCTTAGGGTGAGGGAACTGTTCTGTATCTTGATTGGGGCTGTGGTTACACAACCATGTACGGTGACCAAAAGTCATCACACGGTATACTTCTGTTCAGTTCAGTCGCTCAGTCGTGTCCAATTCTTTGCGACCCCATGAATTGCAGCACGCCAGGCTTCGCTGTCCATCACCAACTCCCGGAGTTCACTCAGACTCACGTCCATCGAGTCAGTGATGCCATCCAGCCACCTCATCCTCTGTTGTCCCCTTCTCCTCTTGCCCCCAATCCCTCCCAGCATCAAATTCTTTTCCAATGAGTCAACTCTCCACGTGAGGTGGCCAAAGTACTGGAGTTTCAGCCTTAGCATCATTCCTTCCAAAGAACACCCAGGGCTGATCTCCTTCAGAATGGACTGGTTGGATCTCCTTGCAGTCCAAGGGACTCTCAAGAGTCTTCTCCAACACCACAGTTCAAAAGCATCAATTCTTCAGCGCTCAGCCTTCTTCACAGTCCAACTCTCACATCCATAAATGACTACTGGAAAAACCATAGCCTTGACTAGACAGACCTTAGTCTGGTATACCTAGAATTGGTTAATTTTATCGTATATGAATAATACCTTCATAAATAAAGCAAGAGGTTGAAATTAAAAAGACAGTGGCCTTGTGCAAGCTCCAGTTTCCTTACCTGAAAAACGAAACTGATGCTACCTGCCTCTCGGGATGCCGTGTGGATTAACTGAGTGACTGGTCACCTGGAACACCTTCACTGAATGCCTGATGCACAGAGGCTAAGACACGGACCACAAAGCACACCGCACAGCCCCACTGAGAGGAAGCCTGGCACAGGGAAGAGAACGTGTGCTGTAAAGTGAGGTGGACAAGAGTCTGATTATTCTTGTCCCTGCCCACAGTTAGCTCTGGGACCTGGGGCTGTGATTACTTCTGTGCTTGGTTTTACCTCCTGAACATAGGGGTGACAGTAACCACGTGGCCAGATGTCATAATGGGAGAGTGCTGCCCTTACTGGATGTTTGGCCCTTGCTGTATGTATTTCCTTTCTTTTTTCCCCCTGATATTGGTTTTGATTTTTGGCCACTCGGTATAGCATGTAGGATCTTAGTTCCCTGGCCAGGGATCAAACCCGTGCCCCTGCAGCGGAAGTGTGGAGTCCTAACTACTGGACCACCAGGGAGACCCTGTAATTCTTTTCCACCACCTAGTGTGGGAGGTACCTTCAACTCCCATTACAGAGGTGGGGAGTCAGAGGTTCAGAGCAGATAACTAGCTTGCCGTAGATTCATAAATCACAGAGATATGCACACAGTGGCTCACGGATGACAGAGGTACACACACAAACACATAACGGTCCATCGATCCCAGAGATGCACAAGTTATTTTAGTAGGTGAAGTGAGGGTTTCAACCCCAGTCTACCTTTCTCCAAACCCCATCCTCTCCTGGCTGCGAAGCCACACAGCCACACAGCCAAGCACTGTGTGAACGAGCCTCGCCATTCAGGGAAGGGAAAGCGGGGGCCAGAGGTGTTAGCAGAGACACTGGAGCCGCCAGCACTAGCAGAGCCTATACCTGCAGGTTAGCAGGACTGTTTGGCTCACACTCGCAGCTGCTGGCACACATACTCAGGTGTGTGGATAATTCTGCTCCTTTCAAAATCTGAAGTTCATTAAAATTTTCACTGTCCAGGATGAGAACAATGGTGTGTAAGGAAACGCCCTCTGACTCTTCTCTCATTCTCTCTCTCTCTCTGCAGGTATTAATTGACTGGATTAACGATGTTTTGGTCGGAGAAAGAATCATTGTGAAAGACCTGGCTGAAGATTTATATGATGGCCAAGTCCTGCAGAAACTTTTTGGTAAGAGGAGAGTTGAATGTCACAGTGGGTGTCTTTAAATCTAGTTCAGAGCTGTTCTCCAGTCACAATAGTTCACCGAATGGAATAGGGATGGGTGGCCTTGGGCTAGCAGACCAGTGAACTGTATTCTTGGAATGTTTTACATGAATGCATTGCAAAGGGAGGCTTTGTGACCAGACAGGGTTGCTCCACCTAGCAGTTTTGAGAATCACCAGGAGGGCATATGACAAGACTCCACTGTGCACTGAAAACATGCTTCATCCTCTCCAGAAAATTGTGCACCTGTGGCCTCTGTAGGTGTATTTACATGCGCGTGGAGCTGCGTGTGTGTGTGTGTGTGTGTGTGTGTATACACTTGTCACCTGTAGACCTGTACACGTGTGTGTGTTTGCGTGCATATATGCACACCTGTGCAATCTATGGCCGTGTATGTGTGTGTGTTCCTCTGTGTATCTCTCTCCAGTTGGTGCAAGTACGCAGGTGTGTGGACCTCTGTGACACTTGGCTCCCGTGTGTCTCCAGGTGTCCCGCCTCTGGCAGCGTGTGCATCCCTGCATCAGTTCACAGCTGTTGTCTGAAAATGTGGGGCTGCTGAGGGAAAGGAGACTCCCAGGTGACATTAGGGTTGAGAGGACAGACTCATTGTGCCTGGGTTTGCACTTCTCCTCTCTGTCGCCCACTTTCTGTCCTCCTAACCGCTGCCCCAAGTTCTAGACTCTCATTCTTAGCTTCCCACTAGTGCCTCACACTGGAGAAGGCAATGGCACCCCATTCCAGTACTCTTGCCTGGAAACTCCCATGGGCAGAGGAGCCTGGTGGGCTGCCATCCACGGGGTCGCTAAGAGTCGGACACGACTGAGCAACTTCACTTTCACTTTTCACTTTCATGCATTGGAGAAGGAAATGGCAACCCACTCCAGTGTTCTTGCCTGGAGAATCCCAGGGATGGGGGAGCCTGGTGGGCTGCCGTCTATGGGGTCGCGCAGAGTCGGACATGACTGAAGCAACTTAGCAGCAGCAGCAGCAGCGCCTCACACTGAGCGCCTCTTTCCTAAGGATGTTTCTTTCCTTCCAAGTGAGTAGAACCCCCTCCTCCCTTCCCTGCCCCTCCGTGGCTGTGGGGCAGGGCGTCTCCATGGCCCCATTTCTTGCTCAAGAGTTCTCGCCCGCATCCCCTCCTCCCTGCCATTTTCACTTGTCTGAACTGTTGAAACAATTTCCGAGCTCGCCTCTTTGCTTCCCGTCTCACCTCCTCCAGCCCATTCCCCTTTGCAGAGGGAGGCTTTGTGACCAGCTGGCTCTGCTGGTGGAGGAACCATTTTCAATTGCAAGTCTCATTTTGTCAGTACTCACTCTCCCCTACCTGTGGGACAAAGTCCAGACCCGTTAGCACAACATTCAAAGCATTGCATCGGTCTTGTCAGCCTTGCCTCCAGTCACTGACGCGTGTGGCTCACGCCATGTAAAATACTTTGAATCGCGCCTGACACACAGTGAGTGCCCAGTCAGTCAGTATCTTTTATCATTCTGTTGGTAGTTTTGCTATGTTTATGGACACCACGCCATACTAAGACAAACACTGGGCATATTCACACCTCTTTTCTTCTGCTTCTGGGGCCCTTCTTCCTCCTTTATCCACTGAGATAAACCATTATTGCCCATTCTTTCTATCTGCAGAGTCATCCAAACGTGCCTCCCCTCACGACATAGTCACATTTGAAAGAAATAGTCATGTGTTCTGTGTTCTCCCAGATGTAGATACACACACGTGTATAAAGCATTCATGCTTTTGTTATATAGAGACACACACATGCATAATATGCATGCCTTTGTTGTACAGGTACACACTCCTCTATATGACATACATGCTTTTATGTTATAGATACGTAAGACTTGTATACATAATATATATGCCTTTATTATTGTAAGATATTCCATTTTGTTTGTAGCTGTTATATATGGGCTTCCCTGGTAGCCGATAAAGAATCTACCTGCATTGCAGCAGACCCTGGTTTGATTCCTGGGTCAGGAAGATCCCCTGGAGAAAGGATCGGGTACCTACTCCAGTATTCTTGAGCTTCCCTGGTGGCTCAGATGGTAAAGAATCCACCTGCAATGCGGGAGACCTGGGTTTGATCCCTGGAATAGGAAGATCCCCTAGAGGAGGGCATGGCAACCCACTCCAGTATTCTTGCCTGGAGATCCCCATGGACAGAGGAACCTGGCAGACTACAGTCCATGGGGTCATAAAGAGTCAGGCACAGCTGAGTGACTAAGCACACACGTGTAAGGGTNACCTGCAATGCGGGAGACCTGGGTTTGATCCCTGGAATAGGAAGATCCCCTAGAGGAGGGCATGGCAACCCACTCCAGTATTCTTGCCTGGAGATCCCCATGGACAGAGGAACCTGGCAGACTACAGTCCATGGGGTCATAAAGAGTCAGGCACAGCTGAGTGACTAAGCACACACGTGTAAGGGTATGTAGGCTACTGAAGGGCAGGAGCCAGGTCATATTCGTTTTTCCAGTCTTGTCCAGTAATAACACACTGCCCAGCACTTAATCAATGTATACTGAACCAATGAATGAATAATATAAAATCTAGTAATTTCTAGGAAGCTAAGCTCATTTGGTACTCAAACATCAATATTAATAAGTATTAATATTTAAAGGCTTGTAAACGCAACTGAGCAAAGAGGGGAACGTGCTTTGGCATGTGCAGATGTAGAAAACACTGAGCCTCACTGATGACCTCTCCTAGCATTTGTAGCTTTTAACTGCACCACCAAATTTCTACTTGGGACCTGACACTGTCTGGAAGTGTTCTATGCTGGACTTTGCAAGCAGGGGTGGGACATGGCTGTGGGGTAATGGAACATGGTCATGAAGCAGTGTCACCTCTGGGAATGGTTACAGAACTGCCAGCATCATCCATGCTGCCCCGAGTCAGGCATCAAGTACAGTCAGGTTGCTGCTGCTGCTGCTGCTAAGTCACTTCAGTCGTGGCCGACTCTGTGCAGCCCCATAGACGGCAGCCCACCAGGCTCCCTGTCCCTGGGATTCTCCAGGCAAGAACACTGGAGTGGGTTGCCATTTCCTTCTCCAGTGCATGAAAGTGAAAAGCGAAAATGAAGTCGCTCAGTTGTGTCCAACTCCTAGCAACCCCACGGACTGCAGCCCACCAGGCCCCTCCGTCCATGGGATTTTCTAGGCAAGAGTACTGGAGTGGGGTGCCATTGCCTTCTCCAACAGTCAGGTTAGACCACCTCAGATCTCAAACTTCACGTTGAAAAGATGATTAAAAACAGAGCTGATGCCTCTTTTGTCAGCCTAAGTGTGGGTCTAAGGCTAGACGTACACATTGGGAAGCTACAGACAGCATGCCCATTGGAGAGAACTCGTTTGCAGTTTAAAATGTGCATCAGGAGCTCCTGGGAGGAGGCGGTCTGGAGATGGGGGTTTTGGGTGACCCCTCCGACCTTGAGGTCCCCTCTGGCTATTTTCTTTCTTCGTGCCCAACCACATTTCTCAAAATAATGGTTGGCACTCCCTCTCCCTGCTTCCCCACCACTAAGCATTCCCTCTGGGGTACGGGCTGGGTGCCACCACCTTGCCATCAACTTTTCCTTCCCACGTCACCAGTGTCACCTGAGTCCCTCGTGCATGGTGACATTTGACCCTACAGAGCATCTCATCTGCCTCCCCCCACCCGACTGTCTCTGTGGCCTCGTGCTGCCGTTTCTCTTCCGCCTCTGAACCCGCTTCTCAGTCGTCCTTCTCCTCTGTTCTTCTCTCCATAATGGTTGGGTTTCCTCCAGCTCCCATCCTTGGCCTCCTCCTCTTTTTCTTTCATACATCTTCCTGGGTGGTTTCGTCGTTGCTACAGCTTCAACCATCAACTATCTGATCATCAGCCTCAGGTCTCCATCTTGGAATAGCTTTCTCTCTGTGAGTAAGGTTCTCTCGTCCCTGCCTTTCCAGCCTGCCCACCTGCATGTCACAGAGGCACCGGTAACCCCCTGCCCCGGACTCTGCTTACCTTCCTCCTCCCCAAACCCATTTTGTTTTCCACCTTGAGGAATGCTATTACGAGCCCAGATTAGAAATCTGGGGGTAATCCTGAATTGCTCCTTCTTCCCTCATATTCTGTTGGTCACTGTGCTGACAACTGTATTCCCATCTCATGGGAATGTGTCAAACCCATCTCATTTCCCAGTCAGCTAGAACACGTGCAGCATCTGTAAAAGTGCCTGGCTCACTGTGCACTGGGTCAGGGGTGGCTGTCACCAATATTTTCCAACCCCGCTGCTGGCTTCTTAGCTCAGAGCCTCATTATTCGTCTTAACTTCTCTGGCTCCAAACTCCTCTTCTTACATTAAGCTGCTTCCTGCCTTGGAGGCATTCTGAAGTTCTCCCAGATCTTCTTTCACGATTTGTCTTACCACTTAAACCCATAGCCCATTTGTCAGTGTTTCTTTAAAACTTTTTTATTTTGAAATAATTTTAATAGAGTTGCAGAGACAGCCAAGAGGTTTCCCATCTCCTTTTACTCCGCTTCCTCTAATGTAAACATCTCACCAAGCAGAGGGTAAGATCAAAACTAAGAAATCAGCCTCAGGACAGTGCTTAACTGAATTGCAGAATTTATTTGGATTTCACCAGTTTTTACATTCATGTCTTTTCTTGGTTCTAGGAGGTAAACCCAGAATCCCCCATTACGTTCAGTTGTCACGTCTCCTATCTTTCACGACCTTGACACTTTGGAGGACTGGTTAGTTATTTTGCAGAATGGACCCCAATCTGGGTCTGTCTGGTGTGTTCTCATGATTAAAGTTGTGTTTGGGGAGGGATCGGACAGAACTGATGTGTCCTCAGCGCATCATTTCAGGACAGACACGATGTTACCATGACTGGTCACTTGTGATATTAACCTTGACCGCTCAGTTAAGGTGGTGTTGGCCAGGCTCTCTCCACTATAAAGTTTTACTACTTTTCTCTTTGTTATTAACTTATTTGCAGGGAGATACTTTAAGACTTTGAAAATANCTCAGCGCATCATTTCAGGACAGACACGATGTTACCATGACTGGTCACTTGTGATATTAACCTTGACCGCTCAGTTAAGGTGGTGTTGGCCAGGCTCTCTCCACTATAAAGTTTTACTGCTTTTCTCTTTGTTATTAACTTATTTGCAGGGAGATACTTTAAGACTTTGAAAATATCTTGTTTTTTCTTACACTCGTCCAACTAACTATAATCAGTGGAGCATGTCTGCTGGTTATTACCGTGGCGGTCTAGTGGCGGTTTTCTATTTTCCTCTTCTCCCATTCCATCTACATTTATTAACTTGAAGTCTTCTGTAAGGATAAGACTTACATATGTATCCAATATTTATTTATATTAGTATGGATACAAGGATACTTACTTAATAATCATTCGGTCCAGTTCTGTTCAGTTGCTTAGTCATGTCTGACTCTGCAACCCCATAAACTGCAGCACGCCAGGCCTCCCTGTCCCTCAACAACTCCTGGAGTTTACTCAAACTCCTGTCCATTGAGTCGGTGATGCCATCCAACCATCTCATCCTCTGTCGTCCCCTTCTCCTCCTGCCCCCAAACCCTCGCAGCATCAGAGTCTTTTCCAGTGAGTCAACTCTTTGCATCATGTGGCCAAAGTACCAGAGTTTCAACTTCAGGATCATTCCTTNAACCTCCCCTCCCAGCTATGACCCAAAGGGCACTGCCTGCACTGACTGCATGGCACTCAAGAGAGCAACAAAGCCCTGAGAGTGCCTCTCATGCCTTCCTCTGGGGCTCTTAAAGCCCTGGGCGAAGGAAGGCACCCGGTGTCCTGACTCCGTGTTCCCTGATTGAAGGCCTGCTTTGTGTAGAGCCTTGGAACAAGAGTAGGGCTGATAACCCATAGAGTTCCCCATCAGATGGGAAGGGAGGGGGAAACAGCAGACATGCTTACGGTCATCGGCAGAGTGAGCATGAAGCTGGAGGTGGCACCGCGCTGATCTGCGCTCAGGCTCCAGCGGTTGCCAGGATCCCAGAGTGGAGAAGCACTGCGCTGCAATCCAAGAATAACACGATCTAAGAAGTAAATCCGTGGGATCTGGCTGAGAACCGAGGGGGCCCAGGGTGAGGCCTACAATGACTAAGGGTGTCCCCTGACCCTTAGGGGTGGGATGAAAGGGGCATTGATTGTGGATCAGAGTGAATCAGGATGCTGGGTGAGGGGTCACTGAACCAAGATTTCTTTTCCACTTTGTGTACAAGCATTTATTTCTGCATGTAGCTGAAGATAAGGTCTGATGGCCATGAATGGCCTCACAAGACCAGGACACAGACTGCATTAGCCCATGTGGTACTGCTTTGTTTTGAATATCTGTTTATATCTGCCTAGAACCTGGAAGAAGATTCTCTGATTTATAAATCATCTTTTATTTCAGCCGTTCATGCCAAGAGCCTGGTAGCCATCTTGCATCTGCTAGTTGCTCTGTCCCAGTATTTCCGGGCACCAATCCGACTCCCAGACCATGTTTCCATCCAAGTGGTTGTGGTCCAGGTAAGTCGGAAACCACTACAAACATCAGTGCCCTTGAAGGGTGCAGGGGCTGAGCTCGGGGGTGAGTTCAGGCACGCTGGGAAGCTGGCTAGGAGGACTAAATGAATACTGAGTGTGCCTGGGTGTGCTGTGTGTTGGGAGGCATGTCAGTGAGCTTTCTGATGCGTGTGGGCTTATCTCCGATAAATGTACAAAGGGTGGAACAGCGTGTGCTTGTGTCTGGGACAGCCTTATGTGGGGCATGTGCCTGGGGTTTACCTGCTTTCGTGAGGAAGTGCCTGGGTGTTATGTATTTGAGGGTGGGTGATGTATATATTTGTGAAGTCTGTGTAGTAGGATTAGGAGAACATATCCCTGTGTGTGTAAGTATATGTCCTACAAGCCATGGAGAGTCATTTTTTGGTTAAACAACCCATGCGCAGTTACTGAGAAGAGGCGGGTATCTGCATGTGAGGGCACGTGTGCGTGTGTACACACGTGTGTTTGAGAGAGACCGTGACAGGCCGTGCCCGTGTTGAGGGCACTGCCACTTTTCACCTGCCTAGAGAAGCACAGCTGGGGTATCAAGTCATCGTGTGCAGATTATTATGTGGAATTTCCACCCACACATGGCTCTGTCCTTTCCACAATGAGGGGATGCTCTCTCCCCATGACTATCTCATTCTGCTCCTAACCCCATTAGATACTCAAATTCAATTTTATTTTCCAACTTTATGCTGTTGAGCAAAAGGTCGTCATTTTGTTGGCTTCTTTTCTTTTCCAAATAAACATGCTGCAAGGGAGAACATCCCTAATGAACAACTCCCTGGTTATTCAAGGTTATCCAGGGTTCTGTCTGGCAGCTCTGCCGTCCCTTGGTGAAGAAGAGCCTGGAGGGCCAGTAGGTTTTGCTTGAGAAGCCAGGCCAGGCCAGCTTCCTGGACAAAAGGTCTTTGGGCCAGGCTTTCAGGGATCAGAAGTGAACAGGAGGAAAGGCGGACATGGGAGTGCCACTCAGCTGTGCCCTAATGAAAAAGTAGTTTTTCCAGTGCCTTCTGGGTACTTAACTTGCCAAACATTAAGGGGGTATAATAGGAATATGACACCTTGGCCCTGCTTGCCCAGAGACAGGACTACCTAAGCAGTGGAGAGGGCTATCAGAGGCCCCTTGTCAATGCACACATGTGTGGTTCAGACACTGAGTGCAGCTGACTGAAAGGGACTAATTGGCCTCACTTATGGGGCTCTCAACTGTGTCAAGCATGGCCCGAAGGATTTTATGGATATGCGGCCAGCCTCCTGGTATATGCATCTTCCTAGTGAATCCAGGCCATCTCTATTGTGTCATTTTTTTTTTTTACCAATCAATGAAGTGTGAATCCATTTCATTATATCTTTTAAAACTATGATTCAGGATTTGTGAGGATGGGGGGTGAAACAGTGGTCACTGCAGGCCCATGTCTCATGCCTTATTTTGAGCTCAGTTATAGGCCATCAGAAGCCTGGTTTAATTTCTCCTGCAGGCAGTTTTGTTAGCATGAGGGAGAAAGGAGGACATGTTACGTAAAATGGCATCAAGGCATGTCAGGTTTGATGGGGTGTTTTGCTTTATCAAGTTAAACACACACAGAAGCATGACTCAGAAATGGCTGTAAGTTGCTGACTGAACTAGAGGGTTAGTTCTTTAGGGAACAAATAGTGGATTGAAGTGAATCAGGATGCTATGAGGGGCACTGAACCCAGAATTCTTTTCCATTCTATGTACAAGCATTTATTAATTCTGTCTGTTGTTGGAGGTGAGGTTTGATGTCTGTGAATGGCCTTATTAGTCCTATGTGAAAATTGTTACATATGTTGAAGCTGAATTTGGAGAAAGTCCTGGTTTATCCTCACTGGATCTTTTTTAAATGGTATTTTACATTTTTTTTCTTCCTTTTTTGCTTTGATAGTTCATTCTTCTTAATCTAATCCAGATACAGGCATGGCCTTTATCCAGCTCTACCTTTCCTTCTGTAAAATGATTTTGTAAGGATGCTAGTTTCTGTGGCTGTTGGGAATGCCAAGAAAAGGTTGTGAAAGTTGGGGCAGGAGGGTCAGAAGGTGGGCTTTAGCTAAGAGAATAAAGCTTGGAACCTCCTTCTTTACATACCTTGGCCTTTGTGGAAGATGGATTTGCTCTGACAACCTCTTGCCATGCCTAGACTATCTTCCAAGTGTCTGGTAACTGATTGAATAGGGACCTGATGAATGCATCTCTCTCCTCACCTTCATCAGAAAATCTCCCTGAACCCCAGCACTGCTTCATCAGCTCACACGCCCACATAAACCAGCACTCAATTGACTAACAGTAGGGACTTCTCTTGGTCCACTGGCTAAGACTCTGCACTCTCAAAACAGAGGACCCAGGTTTGATCCCAGATCAGGGAACTAGATCCTGTATGCTGCAACTAAGACCCGGAGTAGCCAAATAAATTGATTTTTTTTTTAATTGACTAATAGCAGCCTCTGTCTCTCTGAACAGCATTCCGATCATGCCTGTGCTCCCCTAACTCTGCCTTTTTTGCTGGGCCATTCCTCCCACTGGAGTGGTCTCTTATCTGCGTCCAGCCCCGTCCTAGGCTGACCCTCCCAGCTGAAAGCACTTGTTCTGGTCCTGCTCTCAGCACTTCCTCTCTGCAGGGGGCGACCATGTAATTGCCTATCCACCTCGAGTTTGAGAGGGAAAGAAGATCCTACCCTAATAATTGAGCTGGGTCCTGAGGCATAAACCAGGGGCTTGTTTGAGGAAAACCTTCTTGCTTACCTGTTCATCTACCCCATTTTACTCTTAAGTTCCTCGAGGGCCGAAACTGTCATTAGTCCCACAGAGGGGCTTGTACGGAGGAGGCGCTGATTAATGAAATGGAGAAGAAAGAGGATAAGTTGATGGGAGGGGGTAGACAGATGATGGGCAGATAGATGCGTGGGTGGACTTACAAAGTCCTTACCCTTTTCTCAGAGCATAAGCTAGTTGCCTAAGGACTGTACTACTTACTTAAAAGCTCCCCTACTTAAACACTTTTTAAAAACTCTCCTTCTGATTTCTCCAAGTTGGCCTCAGTTCCTCCACCCCAACCCCCCCCCACCCGCCAGTTAAATGTGTTTCTCTGCTTCCCCCTGTGGCCCCAGCCGGAGGGCAGACACACCCTGGCCTTCATTTCCATTTGGTTTACTGTGGATTGCTCCAGGAGGCAGTGTGCTTCCAGCAGAAGGTCTTCCAATAAAGAAAGAAAAGGGTCGCCATCCAAGAAACAGCCGACTTGTTTGGACTAAACACTAATTGCACTTAAGTATGAATGGTACAGTCCAGTCCCAGGAAACCAGGGGCCTTGTTTCACTTCTATCTAGCAGCATCTCATCGCTGGATTCATTTCTTAAATGCCAGTAACTTTCTCAGTATCAGGAATGTTAATCAGTTTTTTTGTATTTTTCTAAAGCATATTTTTCTCTCCTCCTCCCCAACCCTCTCCCCACCCCACCCCCGTTTTCAGAAACGAGAAGGAATCCTCCAGTCTCGGCAAATCCAAGAGGAAATAACTGGTAACACAGAGTATGTCAACACCATTGTTGCCAGCGATTCTGTAATGGAACACAGATGTTTCTCCGAAATTCATCCATTTGCTGATATTTAGTTTTCATTTATTGGGATTGCAAGAGGGATTAGACTTCAGCCAATGATTATAGTTTAGCCTTTTCCATGCATTCAAAACATGCCTCTCAATGCTTAAGGTACAAACTTGGGTGGGGAAGTGGGGAGAGGGAATTAGCCGTGATTGAAAAATTCTAATTTTGTGGCACTCCAGGAAAAAGTGTGCCCAAAAAAGCCAACCAGCATGAAATCGTCATGCCATAAACATGGGATTGAATTTAAATTGTTAACCTTCAAAAGGACGTTTTTCTTCCTTTTCTGAATCTGATTTATATGGTCACGTGCCATGACCCAGAAAGTCCCTTTCTACCTTACAGTGGTGGATTTTTTTTTTTAATTTACATTCCAAATATGTAAGAGGTTTGTCATAAGAAAGATAAGTTTTATTCTCAAGCACAAAGAGTGGGACGGTGTGTGTGGGGGGTGGGGTGGTCTGAGATCACTGGGTAGGCCTGAGCCCTGGCCACACGCAAAACCAGGCAAAATTTGTTTGTATCTTCTGCTCCCCCAGCTTTCCTCTATAATCCTTTGAACGAGAAGAGCCAGTGGAAAGGGCAGAGGCACATGAAGCAGTGATTGTACCCCCTAAAACCTCACAGCCCAAAGATGGAGGAGAAAGCCATCCTTGGTTTACTTGACTTGAACACTAAGTTCATTATTCTTCCTAGTACACTACTTGCAAGTCATTGCTTAATAGGTGATAGATATACAGTTAGAATAAACATAATAAGAATTGAGAAAAAAGATGTATTGAGCATTTAGTATATATTAGAAATTATACTAAAATATTTGTATATATTAAACCATGTAATACTCAGAACATCTGATTGAGTTGTTTATCGTGTTATCTTCATTTTAAGGGTAAGCAACCTGGAGTCCAGAGAGGTTTGGTAGCTTGCCCAAGGTCACACAGCAGGCAAATGGCTTTGTAAGACTTAAACCTAAGTGGTCTGTCCCTAATTCTTGTGCTCTTACTACTTTGCTGCATCACTGCTGTGAATATGGTTCCAATTCCTGCCCTCTTTGAGAAAACCTATTCTAGGTCAATGGCAGGTACGCCTTGGTGGGCATCACAGGATGGATGGGAGAGAGCCAAACCTACCTTCCCAAGCCAATGCTTTCAGCAAACTGGGCACTGAAATGCCATATTGGGATGGTCCCTGAGCCCTGGTCCTAAAACATGGTTGGGAATCCTGAATTTCTGAGTCCAGTATTCTTTCTCAACTGTAAGCAATAGTATGAGTTTATTTAAAGCAAGAAATAAAGCAAGTCCTTTAAGCATCACTTATACCAGGCTTTGTGTGAACACCAGTATATCTGTAAAGCAAAGGGGAAAAAGAAGTGGTAATGTGGTAAAGGCCACCCATAGTTGGAGATTTAGTGCAGAATAAGATGCCAGGGAAGAAGCTTTGGGGGATCTGCAGCCAAAGGTGAGGAGAGAAGTCACACTGTTTTTTCTCTTCTTCCCGCAGGGCTCTTTCTGGAAGGCATGGTGAGTTGCGTAAGATTGTCCTCTGGTGCTGGTGACTGCCGGTGGGGTCTGGTTAATTCTGCAGCAGCTGGAAGAACAGGCACTCAGCTTGCTTCCTGCGTGTTTGTCTGCGCCAGCCTGCTGACAGGCTGGCTGGTGGGGAGGGAGGGTCGGCCGCTGGTGGGAAGAGGAGAAGGAACCACGGCTGCAGTGCTCCTGCAGGTCACTAGACCGCCGACACTGCTGGCTTCTGCGTGGGTCCTGGGCGCTCGCAGGGCAGTCTTGCTCTGCGAGTAGTGTGGAAGTAGAGCGAGTGACGCGCACAGCACAGCCCCCTCTCCTGGCTCTGTCCAGCCCTTCTCGAAGCTGCCTCTTCGGTCATCACACCTCCTACCTCTCCCATTTCCCAGAACCTTGGGCTTGTTTCTAAGGTCTCTGAATGTCCAAGACCGCAATTCCCATTCTCAGATGTAATCATCAAGAGTGGGTGAGGCAGCCCAGGACCACGAGCCTCCCAGGCCTGGGCTCCTTTCGGAGACTCCCCATTCCCAGTGGCAGATCCATCTCCACTCTTTCTTTCTACTGTTTATTTTTTATTTGTTTCTTTGGGTGCATCGGGTCTTAATTGCAGCATGCAGGATCATTCAGTTGCAGAATGCAAACTGTTAGTTGCAGCACGTGGGATCTAGTTCCCTGTTCAGTGATCAAACCCAGGCCCCTGGCATTGGGAGCAGAATCTTAGCCACTAGACCACCAGGGAAGTACCTCCTTCCACTATCTCACCCCTCAGATCAGAGGACCTAGGGGCTGTAGCAAGGAAAATCCCTGCAGGGGGCATGGCTTCACTATTTTCTCTGATTCTGTATTCACTGTGGATACTATTTTGACATATTCTAATCATACTAATAATAACTGAGATCAGCAGATACTTCAGAGTTTAAGGAGCATGTACTTTCTAGTCTTTCATCCTCATAACCCACCTAGGGGAGCTTCATGTCCAGTGCGCATTTTATAGAAGAGGAAGGCGAGGCTAAAAGGATTGGAGTGACTGGATCCCTCAGGAGGAGGAGCTCTCCTTCTGTGCTGCAGCTCTGTGGCTCCCAGTCTGCCTATCTGCCCTCCACCAGGAGGGGTTTTGAAAATTAGAGAGTGAAGTGATTTGATATTTGGATGACATTCTGCTTCCAGAAAGCTTCAGAAACACTTTAGAACCATGACTAAATCATGGTATCAAGGAATATAAAATAGTGAAGAGAAATGGCCAGTTCCAAGCCAGACTGCCTGCTAGAGCGCCTTCAAACCCAGCCTAAAGAGAGTCGATGTGGAGGGTGGACACACGTGCTCACACACACACAGGGGGAGAGGCCCCCAAGATAAGAATCAACCCCAGACCTCTGCCCAAGCCCAGTTTCCCAAGTTTCCAGCACAGTTTATCCCCCAGAGAATTCTCACCTGGAGGTGACCGCTGGTCTGTAGAGGCTGGTGCCTGGGACCTGGGGTGGCACTAGCTCTGGCCTCTATTTGCTTTCTCTTTTTTTCAGAACGTGATGCTTTCGACACCTTGTTCGACCATGCACCAGACAAGCTCAATGTGGTGAAAAAGGTGCGAAAGAGGTGCCCAAGAGGGAGGGCAGGAGGGAGGAAGGGGAGGGAGACATCAAAAGACATCAGGAAAACCCACCCCCAGCAGCTTGCAAGCTTTCTGAAACTGGTGTCAAGTCCAGATGACCACAAGCACAGGGCTCTCCTGCTTGATGTCCGTTTCACCTGTCTTGTTCTCGCTGGATGCCTTACCTGGTTTCTTCCTTCTCCCATTCAGATGACAGCATCTCTGGGAGGTTCTGAGGCTATGGGCCCCTGTCTTCCCACCCACACTGAACCCCCAGGCATCCCTGCTCCTCACGCAGACCTCCCTCTGTCTCCCTGGACACAGGCACCTGTACCTAGTGGAGTGGGGACTGGAAGGGACCCAATGTGGTCATTTCTCCTCTGGCCCCCCGAGCCTGGGCTCAGGCACTCTGGCTGTCATTCTGTTCTCTCACACTCCCTGCTCCTTGCCCAGTCTTGGGCCTGGCTCTTTGAGTCATACAGTGCCTGGGACTGCAAATCCTGGGGGCCGTCCTTCCCTGTGGACACAGGACTTCCGCAAGAGCTTCACTGGCTGCACCGCCTTGGCTGGGCCTCGTCCTCTGTCCTCACAGTGGAGTCACGGGGCAGCCTCCAGGGCAAGAGTCTCCATCTCAAGGCCTGGCTTGTGCTTTTCTTCTAGACACTCATCACTTTCGTGAACAAGCACCTGAATAAACTAAACCTGGAGGTCACAGAACTGGAAACTCAGGTGGGTGACAACCCTGAGTGAAGGGTGGGGGACAAGACCCCGCAGGACCGCCACTGTTCCCAGGGCCACAAGTTGCCAGGAGGCTTTCCACCCTGACCCTGGAGCTTCTCTGGGGAAGAGAGAGGGAATTCTATTCTACTCAGAGGGGTGAACTGCATGAGAATTCTCCGAATTTTTTCCTAGTTTTTATTTTGAAAATCTGCAAGAATATTCTCATGAACCCCTATGTACTCGTCACCCACGTACACCAATTGTTAGCGTTTGTCCACATTTGGGGTTTTTTTTTTCTTTCTACCTCTAAATACTTCAACATACGTCTGTCTCTTAAGAACAAGTACATGCTCTTAGAGAATCACAGTACAGTAGTCAAATTCCGGCAGTTGTAACATCAGTGCAGAGTTAACCTATTTTGGCTGAACCATGTGAAGCTGCTGCTGCTTGACTATGCTGGACATGAGCAGTGTCACATGGTTCAAAGAAACACAGATGTCCTGATATTCTCACCTGATCCGTGTAGTTGTCGTCTCTCTTTAGTCTCTTTTTAATAAAGAACAAATCCTCAGCCTGTCGCCTAACGGTGACATTTTTGAAGAATGTGACCCGTATGGTGCATGGAATCTGCACCAATTTCTCTCCCTCATGGTTAGAGGTAGGGTATGCATGTTCAAGAACGGTTCCGCTGAGACAATACTGTGTTCTCCGGTATTTTTGTCCATCAGTTCTGTACCTGGGGGTGGTAACTTCGATCACTTGGCTAAGTTGGCATTCTCCCAGGTCTCCCTACTGTAAAGCTCCTCTCCATTACAATTAATAACTAATCTGTATTTAGGAGACACTTTGAGACTATGTGGGCTTCCCTGGTGGCTCAGACGGTAAAGCGTCTGCCTGCAATGCGGGAGACCCAGGTTCGACCCGTCGGGAAGATCCTTTGAAGAAGGAAATGGCAACCCACTGCAGTATTCTTGCCTGGAAAATCCCATGGATGGAGCCTGGTAGGCTACAGTCCACTGGATCACAAAGAGTTGGACATGACTGAGCAACTTCACTTCACTTTTGAGACTATGTAATGTGTCCCATTTCCCAATCTCCTTTCATTCGTAATTAATTTCTAAAGTGTGATTTTCTGTTGAATACATGGGCACCTCCTATATTTTTAAAGGTAATTCCCAGGTCTGTGACTGAGCTCTCCCTGGGTGTGTCTCAGCTCTGGAGGCAGCATTATATATGGGAGATGGGGACACTCTGCAGAAGTAATGATTCCTGGAGAGAGCTGGAATGAGCCCTTGGAACTTCCTCTTCACTCTTCATGGGCAGGGAAGGGGGTCTCTGCTGAGCCTGTGTGGGGTCTGTCTGCAAGTTTCACCAGCAGGTCATTGGAACTGCAGTCGGGGGTGGCAGCAGGCTAGGTCTGTGGCACTCAGAGCTATGAGGAACCCTGACCCTAACCCAATGTCCTCTCTTGAATTGACAGATTGGATTATTTCATCCTCAACCCATTCCAGCCACAGCCAGAGGAAGGTTAGCCCAGCTAACCTGTTCTGTGGGAGGGCCTTGATTTTGACACAGATGTTGGGGTTTGTTTCCCATGGTCCACCCTGGGGTGGCCTGGAATGAGTCATGCTCAGGCCCTACCCACCTGACTTGAAGGCCAGATGGATGAACACAGGGAGGAAGCCACTCCTAGGTCAAGTTCATGCTCAGGGTGGTTTGCCCATAACCAAGGTTGAGCCACAGCCCCACCAGCTAGTCACCCAGGAGAGCTCAGACTCTGGGCCCAGCCCAGATTCTGGGTAGTTCAATCTAGTATTTTAAAAGTTTCTTAAGATTCTTCCAAGAACCTTGACCTCTTGTGAACTCTAGCAACTGTGGTTTATACAAATATTTGATGGTTCTGCCTCCTTTGAAAGGTTCTAGAATATCAGATGTGCACCTGACCACTATATCTTCACTCAGGCCTTTATCTTCTGGACCCACAGCGCCTACTCTTTCACACTCCCCTCATCTCACAGCCCCCACTGTGCCCACAAAGCCTGCCCAGCACACACGCACCTCCCCTCCCTTGCGTGGAAAGCCTGCACCCCTCTGCTTGGCTTCAGCGCCTGTTGTTCCTTTGACCAGGTTCTCAGCCAGTCAGGCCTCTGTTGTCCTGGATGGAAGGGGCCAGGTCTAAGCCTCCTGCCATGGCCCTGAGCACACTGCTGTGCTTTGCCAGCAAGAGCCAGGACGTTGTATCCTGAACGCTTTGTTGTTTTCCAGGATTAAAAATAGCAATAGCTAATGTCTAATATGTATTAAGTGTTGCCTACATGCCAAGCAGTATTCTAGATAACTTACACATATTTACCCTTTCCCTCCTGCTTGCCCTCCCCGAGCTAACTCCTGCTCATCCCTCACGTCTCCATCCAGGCAGCACCTCCCCCGGAAGCCTTCCCTGGTGCCTGCTGCGGGATGAGTGACCTCTCCCAGTCTCACGCAGGCCAGCATGTTTCCCTCCCTCAGAGCAGCAGCAGCTGCATGCCTGTCCTCCACAGGAGTGTCCCCACTGGACCGTGAGTTCCTCCAGGGCTGGAGCCACACCTGACCTGCCTCTGTGCTCCCTGTGCCAGATCAGGGCTTGGTACAGAGTCAGCACTCAATAAATACCGGACCAGTTGAGATTGGGAGTGTGGGCCTGTGTGTGGACCAGCCGGACATGGCGCAGCAGACCTTCCCACCTTGGGCCACTGTTCGTCACTGCCCGCCAGCAGCCTGCCTGGGGACATAGCCTTTGGGGGTTGACCTGGAAGCTGCTGGGCCCCTGGATGGGCCAGGGCTGGAGGGCTAGAGGGCCCAGTGCCTTCACCTGGCTCTCTCCTCCAGTTTGCAGATGGGGTGTACCTGGTGCTGCTCATGGGGCTCCTGGAGGGCTACTTTGTGCCCCTCCACAGCTTCTTCCTGACCCCAGACAGCTTTGAACAGAAGGTAAGAGGAGGCCCCAGCCCATATGCCTGACCCATCTTCCCATAGCTGTGCTGGGACCATCTGGGTAAAGGTGGAGGCTTCCTGTCTCCCCAGGGTCTTCAGTGTTTGGATGCGGGGTGGGGGGCCGTGGTGACGCACAGCTGAGCTGGGGAGCAGCGACCTGCAGGCCCCTGAGCATCCCTCCCCTGCACCCCCTGGCCACACCCTGCCAGGGGCCACAACCCAGCTTCATTCCTCCCCAGAGGTGACAGGGAAGGTGGCTGCAAAGTGGTCAGATGTGAGGCTCCCTCTCAGCCAAGTTCTGATGCCTCTCCTGGGCTGCCACCGCCCACCTGCTAGACAATGGGCATTTGGTCCCAAGCAGAAACCTTTCTCTACGCCTTGAATGTCTTTTTCTTCTAAACTTTATTTTTTTATTTATTTTACTTTTGGCCTCACAGGGTCTTCCTTGGTGCTCACAGGCTTTCTCTAGTTGCTGGCGAGCTGGGGCTGTTCTTCCTTGCAGTGCATGGGCTTCTTACTGAGGTGGCTTCTCTCATTGTGGAGCACGGGCTCTAGGGCACACAGTCTCAGTAGTTGCGGCTCACGAGCTTAGTTGCTCCACACCATGTGGAATCTTCCCAGACCAGGGTTCAAACCAGTGTCCCCTGCATTGGCCGGCAGATTCTTAACCACTGCGCCACCAGGAAGGTCCTTTTGAACATGTCTTACGGTCGGATTCTTTCTACTGTGAGCACAGATGTTCCTGGGTTTACAGTCCTGGCTGTGACTCAGGAACACAGTAGGACACGGAGAGGACTTTTAACTCCTCCGGGAGTGCTTCACCAACAGAGGCTAGGCCTCGTCCACACTCCGTGTGGCAGGCCCACTTTGGCCGCCTTGTTTCTGCTTCAAAAGCCAGCCTCAGTTTAGCTCAGCCCCTGCCTCTCTGGCTACAGTGCTCATTCTTCCACTCTCCAGGGGCAGATCCTGGGGAGCCACAAGGGGCCAGGAATGAGTGTGCAGCGCGTCACACACTTCATTTCTCTTTTCAGGTCTTGAATGTCTCCTTTGCCTTTGAGCTCATGCAAGACGGAGGATTGGAAAAGCCCAAACCACGACCAGAAGGTACTTTGCTCTTCCCTGGGTTCGTGGCAAGAGGCAAGACCTTCGCCTGCACACAGGTTTTCACAGCACAGAGCATGGTTCTTGTTTGATACCAGAGAGAGACTGTCCTCTCTGAAACCTTCTTTGCCATTGCGAGGGAAAGTGGGACAGGGCGCAGCTACTCAGTTCTGGGGATCCTTGATGAGCTGCAGATACCACAGCCATGGGGAAAAAAGAAAAGGAACCTGAAATCCCACGTGTGGGATCATCGTATAAGGGCCCATGCAGACATGATGCAGGGCAGAGATGCTGCTACAGGAACGGTCCTGGCCTGACTTCCAGGTTCTTCTGTCCCTGGACAGGGTGCTGACCTGCCCGAGAGCTATCTTCCAGGTAGGCAAGGGGAAGATGCAGAGGTCATCACAGGCACTCTTCTCTGAGCGTAATTACCTTTTCTGCACTCTGCCAGCTCCAACTCTGCCTAGGGACAAGGCTTGATTTGTCAGGTTTGCAAAGGTTAAGGCTGAAAAAATGCAAAAAGCAGCAAAATGCTCCAGCAGTGCTCCCTTGCTTGTGCTTAATTCAAGCCATGTGCGCATTTGTGCATGTCGGAGGAGATGGTGGGAGTTGGGCTAAACTGGAAGGACCAGATAAGGCTTTTGTATTTTTTTTCCTTTATACTGGAGTATAACAATGTTGTGTTGGTTTTAGGTGTACAGCAAAGTGATTCAGTAATACATATAATGGATCTATTCTTTTTTAAAATTCTTTTCTCATTTAGGTTATTATAGAGTATTGAACAAAGTTCCCTGTGCTATATAATAGGTCCTTGTTGATTATCTATTTTAAATATAACAGTGTATACATGTCAGTCCCAAACTCCCAATCTATCCTTTCCCCTCTGGTAAACATTAATTCCCTAAGTCTGTGAGTCTCTTTCTGTTCTGTAGTAAGTTCACTAGTATCATTTTTTCAGATTCTACGTATAAGCAATATCATATTTGTCTTTGTCTGTCTGACTTGCTTCACCTAGTGTGATAGTCTCTAGGTCCATCCGTGTTGCTGCAAATAGCATAATTTCGTTCTTTTTAAAGGCGGAATAATATTTATTGCATATATGTACCACGTCTTCCTCCATTCAGCCATCAAGGACATTTAGGTTGCCTCCGTGTCCCACATGTTGTAAATGGTGCTACAGTGAACACTGGAGTGCATATATCCTTTCAAATATATGCACAAGAGTAGGACTGTTGGATCATTTGGGAGCACTGTTTCTCATTTTCTAAGGAATCTCCACACTGTTCTCCATAGTGGCTGTATCCATTTACATTCCCACCACTAGTATAGGAGAAGTCCCGTGTCCCTGCACCCTCTCCAGATTTTGTTTGTAGACTTTTTGACGATGGCCATTCTGACTGGTGTGAGGTGAGATCTCATTGCAGTTTTGATTTGCCTTTCTCTGGTAATTAGCAACACTGAACACCTTTTCATGTGCCTCTTGGCCATCTATATGTCTTCTTTGGAGAAATGTCTCTTTAGGCCTGCCAACTTTTTTTTTGGTATTGTTTGTTTTTATATTGAGCCATGGGAGCTATTTGTAAATTTTGAAGATTAATCCCTTGTTGGTAGCATTGTTTGCAAATATTTCTCCCATTTTGTGGGTGGTTATTTCGTTTTATACATAGTTTCCATTGTTGTGCAAAAGCTTTTGAGTTTAATTAGTTTAGTTGACAATGGTGAAGCAAGTCTTGGAGGGATTTGATGCCAAGGCAGCAAGTTTGGACTTGATTCCGTAACAGTAGGAGTCATGGAAGGTTCTTAAGCAGGTGGGTGGTGTGATCAGAGCTCTATTCCATAGAGATGACTTGGAAGGCAGTGTGTAGAACAGATAGTTAAGTGTGGGGCTCCATCAGCAGCACTGGAGAACCTAAGAGGAAAAACAAGCTTGAGAGGGGACATAAGTGTCAGCTTTGGAAATCTTGAGGTTTTGACAAAAGAGAACTGGAGTTCAGGCCAAAGACCAGGACTGTGGTTATATCACTGCAAGTCTTCCACTTATACACCAAGAGAGAATGGAACAACAGGAAAGCATGTAAAGAAAAGGGAAGGGCTAGCGACAGTATCGCTCGACTGAGCGACTTCACTTTCACTTTTATGCATTGGAGAAGGAAATGGCAACCCACTCCAGTATTCTTGCCTGGAGAATCCCAGGGACCGAGGAGCCTGTTGGGCTGCCGTCTATGGGGTCGCACAGAGTCAGACATGACTGAAGCAACTTAGCAGCAGCAGCAGCGACAGTATCAGAGAAGGCAGTGGCAACTCACTCCAGTACTCTTGCTGGAAAATCCCATGGACGGAGGAGCCAGGTAGGCTGCAGTCCATGGGGTCGCTAAGAGTCGGACACGACTGAGCGACTTCACTTTGACTTTCATGCATTGGAGAAGGAAATGGCAACCCACCCCAGTGTTCTTGCCTGGAGTCCCAGGGATGGGGGAGCCTGGTGGGCTGCCGTCTCTGGGTTCACACAGAGTCGGCCACGACTGAAGCGACTTAGCCGCAGCAGCGACAGTATCTTGTGGGAATGCCTTTATTCATGAGGCTGGAGGACAAAGCAAGAAAACCAGAGGAGAGAGGTCAATTATGAAGACATTGGTTGGTTCCTGTCTCATGACACTTTCCAGACCTCAGTAACTATCAGCTGGCCAGCAAAAACCAGTTTCTTAGTCCTATTTATCATCAGCTTGTTCTGAGCACCTGGTTGCTGCCAGAGGAGAAGAAGTAGCAATGCTGTTGTCCCTCTCGAGGCTCTCTCCCTGCAAGGCCACTCGAGCCATTCAAATGCCTTTAAAAGTGGACTCTACGCGTCCTGTGGCCAGCTGTTAAAAGCACCCTGCTTCTGGGTATGGGAGATGTAGCAGGAAGAGTTCCAGCCAGCATTTCAGCTCCGTCTTCTTGATCTGCCTAATGTGAAACTTCCTGGTTACAGATTGGAAGTTCTCCTTCTGACACCAGTTTTCAAGCATTTATACCCTTTATCACGGTTTTTCCAATATCAATTAGTCTATAGGGATATTTCAGCATACAGATGACATTTCTTATATAATTATTGAACTGCTTAATATGAAATTTCCTGACCGATGTAAATGGAAAAACACGTCTGTTTTACTTGCTATTATACTGGGCACTATGCCCATGCTGAGAATTTCCAGTGCATAAAGTAGAAGTGAAATGGAATTCTGTGAGACTGTGAGAAGTTTACCCCAGCATTCTCTCTTGTTTCTTTGCTTCTACCTAGGAAGTGAAATTTGGTAGTAAATGCTGTAGACTTTCCAACAAGTGCTTATCTAGGTAGTTCTTTGAGGGTGTTTCAACATCAAACTGGCTGTAGTAGAGGCATTTTTTTAATGGCAAATATTTTTAAGGTCAGGAAAATGCTTCCTCTGCCATGCTGTTTCACACTCAAAGCTCTGTTATACCTTGAAATCCCCTGGAAACTTTGGGTTTCCATCTCAGATGACTTTTGCTCCTCACGCTTCATAATCTTTTAGTACCCCAGTTGTTGTTCAGTTGCTTAAGTCATGTCTGACTCTTTGCAGCCCCGTGGACTGCAGCACTCCAGGCCTCCCTGACCTTCACCATCTCCTGGAGCTTGCTCAGACTTACGTCCATCGAGTCAGTGATGCTATCAAACCATCTCATCCTCTGTCATCTCCTTCTCCTCCAGCCTTCAATCTTTCCCAGCATCAAGGTCTTTTCTAATGAATCAGCCCCAGTTAGTGTAAATGCAAGTCAAGCTTTAGCATCAAGCTCATGGCCAATGGGGCAGCTGACATATTGGCATGAAGGTGGTGGCTTTTTATTGAGGGTGTCATGCCATGCCTCTTCAGTTGCATGTGGCTACTCTAATCATTCAAATAGATTCATCTTTGAATATGGTTAAGATACCAGCACTCTAGGCAGACGGGGACTAGAAGACACCTAGAACCAGACAGGAATGAAGTCTGCATGTAAGACAGCCAGCAGGCTGATGGAAGGTATAAAATATAAGGAGTCTAACAGCTGGGACCAGGCTACTTCAAACAATGTTGAAAATCCAGGCAGGGGAAGGCAGGTTAGTGTAGATGATCAATACTGTTTGTGGAAGGATTTGGTCAGAGGCTGGAAATATGGGACACAATTGATCTTCTCTCCTCCATTCCCTTAGGAGATAGTTTACAGACCAGTGGCAAAATTTTTAAGCTCTGTTACAAGTGTCAGCAAGGATGTACAGCAACAGAGTTTCTCTTTGTCCTGTGTGCTTGCACGCTAAATCACCTCAGTCGTGTCCAACTCTTTGTGACCCTATAGACTGTAGCTCGCCAGGCTCCTCTGTCCATGGGGTTCTCCAGGCAAGAGTACTGGAGTGGGTTGCCATTTCCTTCTCCAAGGGATCTTCCCGACCCGGGAATCAAACTCACATCTCTTATGTCTCCTGCATTGGCAGGCAGGTTCTTTTACCACTAGTGCCACCTGGTAAGTCCCTACTTGTCCTATGTAATACATTTAGGATTTATCATAGGGGCTTCCGTGGCATAGTGGGTAGGAATCTGCCTGCCCATGCTGGGGATGTGGGTCCCTGATCCAGGAAGATCCCACGTGCTGCGGAGCAACTAAGTCTGTGCGCCACAGCTCCTGAGCCTGCGCCCTGGAGCCCACAAGCCGCAGCCACTGAAGCCCATACTCGACAGCAAGAGAAGCCACCACAGTGAGAAGCCCGAGCACCACAACTAGAGAGCAGCCCCCGCATGCCTCAACTAAAGTAAAAGCACCCACAGCAACTAAGTCCCAGTGCAGCCAACACTAAATAAAATTATTTTTTAAAAAAGATTTATCATACACATGTAAATGTATGATTCAAAATGTCCACATCCTAATCCCTGGAACCTGTTATTACCTTACATACTGAAAGAGACTTTGCAGATGTAAGTTGAGGATCTTCAGCTGGGTCCTCATTGGAAGCCCCCAGATGATCCAGGATACCCAGAGTGATGCAACATGAGAAAGACTCCACCAAAGACTCTTCGCTGATTTTGAAGATGAAAGGAGACCATAAGCCAAAGCATGCAGGCAGCCCCTAGAGGGTTAGAAAAACCAAGAAAACAGATTCTTCCTGAGACCCTCCAGAGGTGAACAGCCCTGCTGACACCTTGATTTTATCCCAGTGAGACCCGTGTTAGACTCTCACCTTTAGAATTGTAAGATAAATTCAGATTGTTTTAAGCCACCAGATATGTGATAATATGTTAAAGCAGCAATAGAAAACGAATATACCCTGTGACTAACAGTTCCACTGCTAAGTACGCAGGTCCATGTACCAGGCCACTAGTCTAAGAATATCCATAGTGGACTACACTGGCATGTGGCTCCCCAGTAAGCAAGCTAAATACATTGAAGTACACTCATACCATGGACTATTGCACACTGGCAACAGTAAAAAGGAATGAAGTGAGAAATCATGAGAGAGACTTCTAGTGGCTGAAGCATGAAGAAGTCAACGATTATCCTCTGCAAAAAAAAGCAAAATTGGACAAGATGATCAAAAGCAGCCATTTCAAGGCACTGAAAACTTACCAGAAGTAGTCAACAAATTGAGAAATTTTCTTGAAAGACAACAGAACATGGTTAGTTACACCTCAATAAAAGCATAAAATATACATCAATGAAATTGTTTAAAGGATGAATCCTATAAACAATTTTGAGTAAAGAAAAATCACAAAATAATGTGTAGTATAAATCTATGTATTATGAAGTATAAAAATAGGCAAAACTACAATTTGATATTTAAGGGTTCATATGTTGCTGGTGGAACGTAATCTTATGTCCTATGTATCAAGAGTAATCATGATAAAAGTGGGGATAGTGGTTACCTTTGCAGGGTGACTGCGAACCTGAATGCAGAGAGGAAAGGGGTGCTTCTAGGGTACTGGCAATAGTCTACCTTGAACATGAATTGTGGCTACATGAGGGTTTTCATACAACTACTTAAAACTCTGTGTGTGTGTGTGTATAGCATGCACTTTTCTGGATGCTTGTCATATTAAAAAAAAATAATGTAAAGCTCATGGCTAAATCACTAGACAGGATAGCAAATCACCACCAAAATAACCCATTCCAAAGGATGGAAACAGGAGATCAAGGCAAAGACTGCCTATGAGCTCCATCCATTGGAGATAGGATGGAGGCTGGAACACAAAGGACATCTTAGAGCCTGGACTCACCTGAGTAGAAGGCTTGTGACCACCCTACTTATTCCAGCCCCCACCAGCTGGTGGCACTGAGCCTCCCGATTTCCTTCCACCTTGGTCAGGGAACTCAAAGATGGAGGTAGGAAGGCATCAGAGAAGGGACCTCAGACTGGGATGAGGGAGGCTGGGGTGGCCCAAGTGGGTCCATGGAGGGCATGGCCTGGAGTCTGCCTTGTTTCTTCCTTGGCCTTGACCAGACAGCTTCTGCTTTGGCTGTTTATCCAGGAGCCCTGCCATCCTGTCTGCTCCCAGACAGGGACTCTGGACCAGCGTAAAGAAGAGATCAGAGCAGTACTGACTTGCTAATGATACAATTTATTAGCCCAAGGTTTTAAAGAGGCTGTATTTATATTGCAGGGAGTCATAGATCATTCCCAGGAATCCAAAGCTCCTTTTCTAGCTGAGAGAGCCCACCTACTGGCCTACAACTACCTGTGTGGCCCTTGGCTTTCTTGCTAAGAACACACAATAAGTAGTGTCTCTGATTATAGTCCCCCACTTCACCAGGCCCACCTTGTGGTGATGACCTACAGAAAGAATGAACTCAGATTTTCCAAGGAGCAGGGCTTACTTTATGTGAATGGTACCCCCTGGAGTTGTGCAATGGAGACTTAACAGACTTAAGCACAGACTTAGCAGCTATCCGTTAAGCTCTGCTACTAGGCAAAGATGGGAAAGTTGAAAGGAAACTACCATTTAGAGAGCCCTTCATATGTTCACGAGGCTTACCCTGGTAGCTCAGATGGTAAAGCATCTGCCTTCAGTAAAGCATCTGCCTTCAGTGCAGGAGACCTGGGTTCGATCCCTGGGTCAGGAAGATCCCCTGAAGAAGGAAATGGCAACCCACTCAGTACTCTTGCCTGAAAAATCCCATGGACAGAGGAGCCTGGTAAGCTACCGTCCATGAGGTCACAAAGAGTCAGACATGACTGAGCGACTTCTCTCTCTCTCTCATATGTTCACGAAACCCAATCTTACCAGTGAGAAAACCGATTCCAAGACATTAAATAGCTTTAAGCAGATCATTAACCCACTGTAGTGAAGATACACTTCAAATTTTAGTGGACACTAAAATTAAAACAAAGGAGACGTATCAATATGACAGAATAGATGGATGCAGAGTGCATCTCCTTCATGAACACATCAAAAATATATCTACATGTGGAATAATTTTCACTGAAAACTGTCTGGAGACTGGCAGAAAGTCTCTTGTACAACCGACGCTATAGAAGATCCGAACAGAACTGAGCAGGAAAGGAAGGGAAGCAGTCAAAGCCTCTGCTCCTGGGAGGGGACGCGTATGAGGAGGTGGTCGCATGGACAGAGATCCTCCCTGGGGAGGGGGCAGTCTGAGCCACATATTGGGCGCCCTGGCCCTGGAGTCTGACACCAGGNCTGGCAGAAAGTCTCTTGTACAACCGACGCTATAGAAGATCCGAACAGAACTGAGCAGGAAAGGAAGGGAAGCAGTCAAAGCCTCTGCTCCTGGGAGGGGACGCGTATGAGGAGGAGGTCGCATGGACAGAGATCCTCCCTGGGGAGGGGGCAGTCTGAGCCACATATTGGGCGCGTGGATGAGTCCCCTTAGGTTTGAAAATCAGTAGGACAAATGGGAGGGCTATATGAAACCTAGACTCTTCTCATGAGGAGCACACTTGCTAGCTCTCAAACAAGGCAGAGGAAGCAGACTGAAACAGCAGGGGACCCTGGCTGGTTTGCCATAACGGCCCCAGCACATGCCCCAGCCTGAGATGAGTACCACTCCAGCCCCACTTGCTCCGGGATGCTGCTCCACACTAAGGCAAGGGCTGCTGCGGCCGAGGGGAATGCTCAGTTTTGAGGGATGGAGCTGGTTTGGACATGGAACAGCCTCTGAAAGGGGCCGGGGAAGCTTCTACTGGTGCTTATGGAACCAGCACATCAGAAGTGGTCTAAGACCCTAACGAGCGCTGGGACGGCCACAGCCCACACACAGACCACCTCTGTGACCCAGTCCAGCCCAGTCCTGCTCTGCTCTAGGGAGAAGGTGCTGGGACGGGAGGATCACACACTTATGGGGAACAGAGCCAGTTCAGTTCCTACCTTAGGGCTTCTGCTTCAGCAACTTGGGACCCAACCTCTCCCCCAATAGGGTGATATCAGCCACTGAGCAAAGCAGAAGGCCCAGCTCACGCCCAGCTCTACATCTAGCCCCTCCATCTCCCAACCCCACCTCCTACCAGCGTGACACCTGCCAGAACACCGTGGGGAAAGATGTGACCCATGCTCATGTCAGATCCAGCTCTCCCACCAAAGCCGCTGGACACATGCAGACTGTATAGAGTCACTTCCACACAAGGACATCCATGGAGTCGGTAACTGTTCCACCTAATCTCATAGGGACAGAGCAAGTCAAGCAAGATGACGAGATACAGGAATTTATTTCAATTGAAAGAACAAGAGAAAACCCGTGGAAAAGAAACAATGAAATGGAAGTAATTTACTCGATAAAGAGTTCAAAGCATTAGTGATAAGAATGCAAACTGTATTAGGGAAAAGAATAGATTAATACAGTGAGATTTTAATAAGGAACTAAAATATACAAAAAAACTGGTCAGAAAGGGTGTGGAGAGAGGGAACCCTCATACATTGTTGGTAGGAAAGTAAATTGGAACAGCCACTATGGATTACAGTATGGAGGTTCCTTAAAAAACTAAAAATAGAACTACCATATGATCGTGCAGTCCAACTCCTGTGCATATATCTGGAGAAAACCATAATTGAGAAAGATACACACACCCTTATATTCATTGCAGCGTAATATACAATAGCCAGGACATGGAAGCAACCTAAATGTCCATCAGCAGAGGAGTGGATAAAGAAGACATAGCACATATATGCATGGAATATTGTTCAGCCATAAAAAAAAACAGTGAGAGAATGTCATTTGCACTAAAACTCATGGACCTGGAGATTGTCTACTGAGTGAAGTAAGTCAGAGAAAAAATCATACAATATAACCTATATGTGGAATCTAAAATAATGTTACAAATGAACCTATTTACATCCCAGAAATAGTCACAGATAGAGGATACAAATTTATGGTTATGGTAGGGGGGAGGAAGGAGTGGAGGCATAAATTGGGAGACTGAGATTATACACATATAATTTTAATTATTATATACACACTGCTATATATAAAAGAGATAGCTAATAAGGACCTACTATATAGAATGGGGAATTCTTCTCAATACCCTATAATGACCTACATGGGAAAAGAGTTTTTAAAAGAGTGATATATGTGTATGTTGAATGGTTCTATGAAGATCTACAAGACCTTCTGGAACTAACAACAACAAAAAAAGATGTCTTTTTCATCAAACGGGACTGCAATGCAAAAGTAGGAAGTGAAGCCTGGAGTAACAGGCAAGCTTGGCCTTGGAGTACGAAATAAAGCAGGGCAAAGGCTAACAGCGTTTTGCCAAAAGAATGCACTGGTCATAGCAAACACCCTCTTCCAACAACACAAAAGATGACCCTGCACATGGACATCATCAGATGGTCAAGACCAAATTCAGGTTGACGGTATTTTTTGCGGCCAAAGATGGAGAGACTCTATACAATCAGCAAAAACAAGAACAGGAGCTGACTATGGCTCAGATCATGAACTCCTTATTGCAAAATTCAGCCTTAATTGAAGAAAGTAGGGAAAACCACTAGGCCGTTAAGATATGACCTAAATAAAATCCCTTTTATTATTATACAGTGGAAGTGACAAATAGATTCAAGGGATTAGACCTGATAGAGTGCCTGAAGAACTATGGATGGAGGTTCATAACATTGTAGAGGAGGCAGTGATCAAAACCATCCCCAAGAAAAGGAGAGGCAACAAGGCAAAATGATTGTCTGAGGAGGCTTTACAAATAGCTGAGAAAAGTAGCGATGCGAAAGGCAAAGGAGATAAGGAAAGATATACCCATCTGAATGCAGAGTTCCAAAGAATAGCAAGGAGGGATAAGAAAGCCTTCTTAAGTGAACAACGTAAAGAAATAGAGGAGAACAACAGAATCTGAAAAACTAGAGACTGCTTTAAGAAAATTAGAGGTATCAAGGGAGCATTTCACACAAAGGGGCATGATAAAGGACAGAAACGGTATGGACGTAACAGAAACAGAAGAGATTAAGAAGTGGCAAGAATATGTAGAAGAACTGTACCAAAAAAGTTGTTAATGACCCAGATAACCACAATGGTTTAATCACTCACCTAGAGCCAGATATCTTGGAGTGCAAAGTCAAGTGGGCCTTAGGAAGCATTGGTACGAACAAAGCTAGCGGAGGTGATGGAATTCCAGGTGCATTATTTCAACTCCTAAAAGATGATGCTGTTAAAGTGCTGCACTTAATATACCAGCAAATTTGGAAAACTCAGCAGTGGCCACAGGACTGGAAAAGGTCCATTTTCATTCCAGTCCCAAAGAACAGCAATGGGAAAGGATGTTCAGACTACCACACAATTGCACTTATTTCTCATGCTAGCAAGGTAATGCCCCAAATTCTGCAAGCTAGGCTTCACAGTACNGCAAATTTGGAAAACTCAGCAGTGGCCACAGGACTGGAAAAGGTCCATTTTCATTCCAGTCCCAAAGAACAGCAATGGGAAAGGATGTTCAGACTACCACACAATTGCACTTATTTCTCATGCTAGCAAGGTAATGCCCCAAATTCTGCAAGCTAGGCTTCACAGTACATGAACCGAGAACTTCCACGTGTACAAGATGGTTTTAGAAAAAGCAGAACAACCAGAGATCAAATTGCCAACATCTGTTGGATCACAGAAAAAGCAAGAGAATTCCAGAGAAACATCTACTTCAGCTTCATTGACTACACTAAAGCTTTTGACTATGTGGATCACAATAAACTGTAGAAAATTCTTAAAGAGATGGGAACCAGACCACCTTACCTACCTCCTGAGAAACCTGTATGCCTGTCAAGAAGCAACAGTTAGAACTGGACACAGAACAACAGACTGGTTCCAAATTAGGAAAGGAGTATATCAAGGCTGTATATTGGCACCCTGCTTGTTTAACTTATATGCAGAGTACGTCCTGAAAAATGCTGGGTTGGATGAATCACAAGCTGGAATCAAAATTGCCGGTAGAAATATCAACAACTTCAGATATGCAGATGATACTAGTTTAATGGCAGAAAGTGAAGAGGAACTAAAGAGCCTCCTAATGAAGTTAAAAGAGAAGAGTGAAAAAGCTAGCCTAAAACTCAACATTCAAAAAAATAAGATCATGGCATCCAGTCCTATCACTTCATGGCAGATAGATAGGGGAAAAGTGGAAACAGTGACAGACTATTTTCTTAGGCTCCAAAATCACCATGGAGAGTGACTGTAGCCACAAAGTTAAAAGACATTTGCTCCTTAGAAGAAAAGCAATGACAAACCTAGACAGCATATTAAAAAGCAGAGACATCACTTTGCCAACAAAAGTCCATCTAGTTAAAGCTATGGTTTTTCCAGTAGTTATGTATAGATGTGAGAGTTGGGTCGTAAAAAAGGCTGAGCACCAAAGAACTGATGCTTTCAAACTGTAGTGGTGAAGAAGACTCTTGAGAGTCCCCTGAACAGCAAGGAGATCAACCTAGTCAATCCTAAAGGAAATCAGTCTTGAATATTCATTGGCAGGACTGATGCTGATGTTCCAATACTTTGGCCACCTGATGCAAAGAGCAGATTCATTGGAAAAGACCCTGATTCTGGAAAAAATTGAGGGCAAGAGAAGGGAGTGATGAGATGGTTGGATGGCATCATTGACTCAATGGGTATGAGTCTGATTTAATCTCCAGAAGATAGTGAAGGATAGGCAAGCCTGGCGTGCTGCCATTCATGAAATCACAGAGTTGTACACAGCTGAGTGGCAGAACAGCAGCATCAGCTGATTCACTAGAGACAAACAAATTTATATGCAACAAACAAATTTTATATGCAAACAAATTTGACGACCTAAAAGAAATGGACAAGTTTCTAGAAATATAAAGCCCACAAAAATTGAATCAAATAGACAGTTTGAATTGACCTATCACTCGAGATGAAATTTTTGTTGTTGTTGTTTAGTTGCTAAGTCGTGTCCTACTCTTTTGTGATGTCACGGACTATAGCCCATCAGGCTATGTGCATGAGATTTGCCAGGCAAGAATGCAGCAATGGGTTGCCATTTCCTTCTCTAGAATATCTTCCTGGCCCAGAGATCAAACCTGTGTCTTCCACACTGGCAGGTGGATTCTTTACCACTGAGCCACCAGGGACGTCCAGAGATGAAACAGAATCTGTCATTTTAAAACTTAGTACAAATAAAAGTGCAGGACCAGATGGCTTCACAGGCAATTCTACCTAACAAAGGAGAACTTATACCTTCTCAAACTCCTCCAAAACACTGAAGAGGGGGTAACACTCCCAAAGACATTCTCTGAAGCCACCATCACCCTGATACCAATACCAGATAAAGATACTACCAAAACAGAAAACCACAGGCTTATATCTTTGATGAATATAGATGTAAAAATTCTCATCAAAACATTAGCAAACTGAATCCAACAGCACATGAAAAAGGTCATAGACCACAACCAAGTGGCTTCATCCCAAGTACACAAGGATGCTTCAGTGTATGCACATCAGTCAGTGTGATACTCCACAAACAGAAGAAAAGACAAAAACCACATGATCATCTCAACAGATGCCAAAGAAGCATATGATAACACTCAACATCCATTCATGTTAAAAACTCTTACCAATGTGGGTATNCAAGTGGCTTCATCCCAAGTACACAAGGATGCTTCAGTGTATGCACATCAGTCAGTGTGATACTCCACAAACAGAAGAAAAGACAAAAACCACATGATCATCTCAACAGATGCCAAAGAAGCATATGATAACACTCAACATCCATTCATGTTAAAAACTCTTACCAATGTGGGTATAAAGGGGTCATATCTCAACATAATAAAAGCTACTCATGACAAATCTATACCCAATACAATACTCAATAATGAAAAGCTAAAAGTCTTCCTGCTAAAATCTGGAACAAGGACATACACTTTCACCTCTTTTAATCAACATAGTATTGGAAGTCCTACCAACCACAGCAATCAGATGAGAAAAAGAAAAGTTTTCCAAATGGGAAGGAAGAGGTAAAATTGTCATTACATGCAGATGTCACGATTCTCTCTATATAGAAAACTCCAAAGACTATACACAAAAACTACTAGAACTGATAAATTCAGTAAGGTAGCAGAATATTAATGTACAAAAATCAATTGCATTTATTTACACTAACAATGAAATATCAGAAAGGGAGTGTAAAAAACAGTACCAGACTTTCATAGTGGCCCAGTAGTTGGGAATCCACCTGCCAATGCAAAGGACACAGGCTCGATCCCTAGTTCAGGAAGATTCCACGTGCCATAGGGTAGCTGAGCCCATGNATTTACACTAACAATGAAATATCAGAAAGGGAGTGTAAAAAACAGTACCAGACTTTCATAGTGGCCCAGTAGTTGGGAATCCACCTGCCAATGCAAAGGACACAGGCTCGATCCCTAGTTCAGGAAGATTCCACGTGCCATAGGGTAGCTGAGCCCATGGGCCACAAGTCGTGAAGTCTGAGAGCCCTAGAGCCCACGCTGCACAACAAGAGAAGCCCACATCCTGAGAAGCCCACGCACCGCAACTAGAGAGCAGGCCCTGCTCACCACAAGCAGAGAAAGCCTGCACACAGCAATGGAGATCCAGCACAGCCAAAAATAAATGGATCAGTAAAGTTTAAGATAAATACTCTAGAAGCAGCATTAAAAAAAGAATACCTTTCAAAGTTGAATTCCCAAAAAATAAATACTTAGAAATAAACCTGACAAAAGAAATGGAAGACATTACACTGATAACTATAAAACACTAATAAAGGAAACTGAAGATGATTCAGAGAAGTGGAGAGATATCCCATACCCTTGGATTGGAAGAATTTATATTGTTAAAATGGCCATACAACCCAAGTGTGTGTGTTAGTTGCTCAGTCATGTCCGACTCTTTGCAACCCCATGGACTGTAGCCCACCAGGCACCTCTGTCCATAGAATTCTCTAGGCAAGGATACTGGAGTGGGTTGCCACTTCTCCACACAACCCAAAGAAANCAAGTGGCTTCATCCCAAGTACACAAGGATGCTTCAGTGTATGCACATCAGTCAGTGTGATACTCCACATACAGAAGAAAAGACAAAAACCACATGATCATCTCAACAGTTGCCAAAGAAGCATATGATAACATTCAACATCCATTCATGTTAAAAACTCTTAACAATGTGGGTATAGAGGGGTCATATCTCAACATAATAAAAGCTACTCATGACAAATCTATAGCCAATACAATACTCAATAATGAAAAGCTAAAAGTCTTCCTGCTAAAATCTGGAACAAGGACATACACTTTCACCTCTTTTAATCAACATAGTATTGGAAGTCCTACCAACCACAGCAATCAGATGAGAAAAAGAAAAGTTTTCCAAATGGGAAGGAAGAGGTAAAATTGTCATTACATGCAGATGTCACGATTCTCTCTATATAGAAAACTCCAAAGACTACACACAAAAACTACTAGAACTGATAAATTCAGCAAGGTAGCAGAATATTAATGTACAAAAATCAATTGCATTTATTTACACTAACAATGAAATATCAGAAAGGGAGTGTAAAAAACAGTACCAGACTTTCATAGTGGCCCAGTAGTTGGGAATCCACCTGCCAATGCAAAGGACACAGGCTCGATCCCTAGTTCAGGAAGATTCCACGTGCCANTTGCATTTATTTACACTAACAATGAAATATCAGAAAGGGAGTGTAAAAAACAGTACCAGACTTTCATAGTGGCCCAGTAGTTGGGAATCCACCTGCCAATGCAAAGGACACAGGCTCGATCCCTAGTTCAGGAAGATTCCACGTGCCACAGGGTAGCTGAGCCCATGTGCCACAACTACTGAAGTCTGAGAGCCCTAGAGCCCACGCTGCGCAACAAGAGAAGCCCACATCCTGAGAAGCCCACGCACCGCAACTAGAGAGCAGCCCCTGCTCACCACAAGTAGAGAAAGCCTGCACACAGCAATGGAGATCCAGCACAGCCAAAAATAAATGGATAAATAAAGTTTAAGATAAATACTCTAGAAGCAGCATTAAAAAAAAGAATACCTTTCAAAGTTGAATTCCCAAAAAATAAATACGTAGAAATAAACCTGACAAAAGAAATGGAAGACATTACACTGATAACTGTAAAACACTAATAAAGGAAACTGAAGATGATTCAGAGAAGTGGAGAGATATCCCATGCCCTTGGATTGGAAGAATTTATATTGTTAAAATGGCCATACAACCCAAGTGTGTGTGTTAGTTGCTCAGTCATGTCCGACTCTTTGCAACCCCATGGACTGTAGCCCACCAGGCACCTCTGTCCATAGAATTCTCTAGGCAAGGATACTGGAGTGGGTTGCCACTTCCTNGCCTGTGCTCTAGAGCCCTGGATCTGCAACTGCTGAGCCCATGTGCTGCACCTGCTGAAGCTTGTGTGCCCCAGAGCCTGTGCTCTGCAACAAGAGGAGCCACCACAATGAGAAGCCTGTGCACCGCGACTCGAGAGCGGTCCCTGCTTGCCACAAAGACCCACCACAGCCAAAAATAATGGATAGAAAGTAAATAAAATTATTCCTAAAACTCTGCAAATAACAAATGCTGGAGAGGATGTGGAGAAAAGGGAACTCTCCTACACTTTGGTGGGAATGTAAGTTGATACAGCCACTATGGGAAACANGAGCGGTCCCTGCTTGCCACAAAGACCCACCACAGCCAAAAATAATGGATAGAAAGTAAATAAAATTATTTCTAAAACTCTGCAAATAACAAATGCTGGAGAGGATGTGGAGAAAAGGGAACTCTCCTACACTTTGGTGGGAATGTAAGTTGATACAGCCACTATGGGAAACAGTATGGAGGTTCCTCGGAGAACAAAAAACAGAATTACCATATGACCCAGCAATCTCACTCAGAATATTTCTGGACAAAACTATAATCCAAGAAGATACATGTACCCCTGTGTTCACAGCAGTACTCTTCATAATAGCCAAGACATGGAAATAACCTAAATGTCCATTGACAGATGAATGAATAAAGAAGAATCCATAGATATATCAATATACAATGGAATACTACTCAGCCATAAAAAGGAGTGAAATGATTCCCTTGGCAGCAACACAGGCACAACTAGAGATTATCATAGAAGTCAGAAAAAAGAAAAATAAATACCATATGTAATCACTTACATGTGGACTCTAAAATATGACATAAATGAACATATCTACAAAACATAAACAGACTTGTGGTTGCCAAGGCAGAGGGGGTTGGGGAAGACATGAAGTGGGAGGTTCGAGTTAGCAGAGGTAAGCTATTATATATGGAATGGATAAAGAACAAGGTCCTACTGTATAGCACAAAGAACTAATATCATCCTTCTCAACTGTTAAAAAACACTGAAGAGAGAAGAACATTCATAAATTCATTCTACAAGGTCATCATTACCCAGATACCAAAATCAGGCAAAGATACTACAAAAAATAAAAAATTACAGGCCAATATCTATGATAAATATAAGTAAAAATTCATGACAAAAATATTGCCCAAATTCAACAATATAAAAATTCCAAAGTTAAATGGGATTTATCCCAGGAATGCAAGGATGGTTCAGTATCCCTAAATCAATGTACTACATCACATTAAAAAAAGGAAGGATAAAAATCATCTGATCATCTCAGTAGACACAAAAGGTATTTGACAAAATTCAATATCTATTCATAATAAAAAAAATTCTCAAAGTTAGTATAGAAGGAACATATCTTGATACAATAAAGGTGATTTAAGATAAGAAAGCCTTTTTAAGTGAGCAATGTAAAGAAATGGAGAAAAACAATAGAACAGGAAAAACTAGAGATCTCTAAGAAAATTAGAGGTAACAAGGAAACGTTTCATGCAAAGATGGGCATGATAAAGGACAGAAACAGTAAGGACCTAACAGAAGCAGAAGAAAGTGAGAAGAGGTGGCAAAAATACACAGAACTGTACAAAAAAAGGTCTTAATGGCCTGGATAACCACAATGGTGTGGTCACTCACCTAGAGCCAGACATCCTGGAGTATAAAGTCAAGTGGGCCTTAGAAAGCATTACAATGAACAAAGCTAGTGGAGGTGATGGAATTCCAGTTGAACTATTTCAAATCCTAAAAGATGATGCTATGAAAGTGCTGCACTCAATGTACCAGCAAATTTGGAAAACTCAGCAGTGGCCACAGGATTGGAAGAGGTTGGTTTTCATTCCAGTCCCAAAGAAAGGCAATGCCAAAGAATGTTCAAACTGCTGCACAATTATCCTCTCATTTCACATTGCTAGGAAGGTAATGCTCAAAATCCTTCAAACTAGGCTTCAGCAGTACGTGACAGAGAACTTCCACATGTACAACATGGATTTAGAAAAGGCCAAGGAACCAGAGATCAAATTGCTAACATCTGTTGGATCATAGAAAAAGCAAGAGAATTCCAGAAAAACATCTACTTCTGCTTCATTGACTACGCTAAAGCCTTTGACTGTGTGGATCACAACAAACTTTGGAAACTTCTTCAAGAGATGGGAATACCAGACCACATTACCTGCTTCCTGAGAAACCTGTATGCAGGTCAAAGAACCACAGTTAGAACCAGACATGGAACAATGGACTGGTTTCAAATTGAGAAAGGAGTATCTCAAAGCTATACATTGTCATCCTGCTTATTTAACTTACATGCAGAGTACATCATGAGAAATGCTGGGCAGGATGAATCACAAACTGGAATCAAGATTTCCAGGAGAAATATCAATAGCCTCATATACACAAATGATACCACCCTAATGACCAAAAGTGAAGAGGAACTAAAGAGCCTCTTGATGAAGATGAAAGAGGTGAGTGAAAAAGCTGGCCTAAAACTTAGCATTCAGAAAACTAAGATCATGACATCCATTCCCATCACATCATGGCAAATAGATGGGGAAACAATGGAAACAGTGATGGACTTTATTTTGGGGGGCTCCAAAATCACTAGAGACAGTGACTGCAGCCAGGAAATTAAAGGATGCTTGGTCCTTGGAAGGAAAACTATGACAAACATAGACAGCATATAAAAAGCAGAGACATCACTTTGCCAACAAAGGTTCATCTAGTCAAAAGTATAGTTTTTCCAGTAGTCCTGTATGCATGTGAGAGTTGGACCATACAAAAAGCTGAGTGCTGAAGAACTGATGTTTTTGAACTGTGGTGCTGGTGAAGACTGTTGAGAGTTCCCTGGACAACAAGGAGATCAAACCAGTCAATCCTAAAGGAAATCAACCCTGAATATTCATTGGAAGAACTAAAGCTGAAGCTCCAATACTTTGGCTACCTGATGAAAAGAGTGGATTCATTGGAAAAGACCCTGATGCTGGGAAAGATTGAAGGCAGGAGGAGAAGGGAATGACAGAGGATGAGATGGCTGGATGGCATCATCGACTCAGTGGACATGAGTTTGAGCAAACTCTGGGAGTTAGTGAAGGATAAAGAAGCCTAAGAAGCCTGGCATGCTGCAGTTCATGGGGTTGCAAAGAGTCATACACAACTGAGGAACTGAACAACAACATGATAAACCCACAGTTAACTCCATACTCAACAGTGAAAAGCTTTTTCTCTAAAATCTGGAATAAGACGAGGATGCCCATTTTCATCACTTCTAGTTAACACAGTGTTGGAAGTCCTAGCCATAGCAGTCAGAAAAGAGAAATGAAAAGTATCCAACTGGACAGGAAGAAAAACTATGAAGGTGACATCTACAAAGTCACCCTAAGAAAAGTCACCCTAAAAGTCTCCACCAAAACACTACTAGAACTAATAAATGAATTCAGTAAAGTTGTAGGAAGTGAAAGTTCTATAATATGAAAACCATGAAACACTTATGAAGGAAATTGAAGATGATACAAAGAAATGGAAAGATATTCCATGTTCATGCATTGGAAGAATTAATAGTTAAGATGTCCATGCCACTCAAAGCAATTACAGGTTTAACATAATCTCTTCCAAAATACTCATGACATTTTTCACAGAACTAGAAAAAATAATCCTAAAATTTATATGTAACCATAAAACACCCCACATTGCCAAGGTAATCTTGAGAATAAAGAACAAAGCTGGGGAAATCACTTGCTATAAGTTTACATCGCAAAGCTACAGTAATAAAAATGACATACACATCCATGGAACAAAATAGAGAGCCCAGAAATAAACCCACACACTTGTGCTCAGTTTATCTACCACAAAGGAGGCAAAAATGCACAATGGAGAAAAGACAGTCTCTTCCATAACTTGTACTGGGAAAACTGGACAGCTACACGTAAAAGAAAAAAGTTAGAACATTTGTTCATATTGTATACAAAAATAAACTCAAAGTGTGTTAAAAACCTAAGTTTAAAACCTGAAACCATAAAACTCCTACAGCAGAACACAGGCCAAATATTCTTTGACAAATTGTAGCCGATTTTCGTAGATCTCTCTCCTAACAGGAACGAAACAAAAGTAAAAATAAATAAATGGGACTTAAATTGAAAAGCTTGCACATCAGAAGAAACATTGACCCAAAAAAAAAAAAAAAAACACAACCTACTGAATGGGAGAAAATATTTTCAAAGTTTATTATCAGTAACTGGTTACCAGAGGATCCCCTGGCAGATCAGCTGGTAAAGAATCTGCCTGCAAGGCAGGAGACCTGGGTTCAATCCCTGGGTTGCTAAGTTCCCCTGAAGAAGGAAATGGCAACCCACTGCAGTATTCTTGCCTGGAAAATCCCTTGGATAGATGAGCCTGGCAGGCTACAGTCCGTGGCGTTACAAAGTGTCAGACACGACTGAGTGACTAAACCACCATCCAAGATACAACTCAATAGCAAAAAGTCAAACAACCTGATTAAAAGATGAGCAGAAGACCTGAACAGACATTTTTAAAAGAGGATAGACAGATGGGGAACAAGCACGTGAAAAGATGCTCAGCATCACTAATCTGAGAAATGCAAATCGGAATGGCAATGAGACAGCACCTCACACCTCTCAGAATAGCCATCGGGAAAATATCTGCGAATAGTAAATGCTGGAGAGGATGAAAAGGGAACCCTTCTACACTGCTGGTAGGAATATAAATTTTTGAAGCCACTATGGAAAATAGTATATGTGCTGCTGAAGTAAGCACTTTATTTTGGGGGGCTCCAAAATCACTGAAGATAGTGACTCCAGCCATGAAATTAAAAGACGCTTGCTCCTTGGAAGAAAAGCTATGACCAACCTAGACAGCATGTGAGAAAACAGAGACGTTACTTTGCCAGCAAAGATCTAGTCAAAGCTATGGTTTTTCCAGTAGTCATGTATGAATACGAGTTGGACTATGAAGAAAGCTGAGCGCCGAAGAATTGATGTTTTTGAACTGTGGTGTTGAAGACTCTTTGAGAGTCCCTTGGACTGCAAGGAGATCCAACCAATCAATCCTAAATGAAATCAGTCCTGAATATTCATTGGAAGGACTGATGCTGAAGCTGAAACTCCGATACTTTGACCACCTGATGCAAAGAAATAACTCATTGGAAAAGACCTTGATGCTGGGAAAGATTGAAGGCAGGAGGAGAAGGGGACGACAGAGGATGAGATGGTTGGATGACATCACCGACTCAATGGACATGAGTTTGAGCAAGCTTCCAGGGTTGGTGATTGACAGGGAGGCCTGGCATGCTGCAGTCCATGGGGTCGCAAAGAGTCGGATATGACTGAGCAGCTGAACTGATGAAAAATAGTATGGAGCTTCCTTAAAAACTAAAAGTTGAACTACAATATGATCTAGCAATTCCACTGCTGGGTATGTAACTAGAAAAGATGAAATCTCTAATTCAGAAAGATACACGCCCCCATTGTTCACAGCAGCACTATCTACAATAGCCCAGACATGGAAGCAACCCAAGTGCTCATCAACAAATCAATGGATTAAGAAAATGTGGTATATGTATAATATGGAATACTACTCAGCCATAAAGACAAATGAAATACTGCTATTTTCAGCAACATGGATGGACCTACAGAATATTATGCTTAGTGAAATAAGCTAGATAAAGACAGACAAATACTATATGATCTCCCTTATATGTAGAATCTAAAAAATAAATGAATGAATACAACAAAACAGAGACTTGCAGATATGAGAACAAACTAGTGGTTACCAGGAGGGACAGAGAAGGAGGGAGGAACAAGATAGTGGTAGGGGATTAACAGATACAAACTACTACGTATAAAATAAATAAGCAACAAGGATATACTCTACAGCACAGGAAGATGTAGCCATTGTTTTTAGTGACTTTAAATGGAGTGTATCTACGAAAATGTTGAATCACTGTTGTACACCTGAAACGAATGTAATATTGTAAACCAACTTACTTCAATAAAAGAAGAAATAAAATTAATGAGGTTAAATGGGCATTTTGAAACCTTTTCTCATATTGGCCGTTTTCTTTCTCAAGGAGCCTTAGAACTCACCTATCTTTAAAAGAGAAAAACAAATCCTCTCATCTCCATCCGTGTCTGTCCTTCCTCAGGCTCCCAAGTTTCTCCTCTGCACCCACGCCCACTGCTCATTCTGCTGTGAACACTTTGCCTCCACCTACACGTGGCCATGCTCTCTCCCAAGCCACCAGTAGGACCATGTCCCCTGAGACTCTCTCCAGCTCTTACCTTCTTGGGAGCATATGGCTCTATTAGTCATCCCCTCTTTCTGGAATTTTTTTTCTTGGCTTCCAGGACACTGGGCAATTATTCATTCATTTCAGTTCAGTCGCTCAGTCATGTCCAACTCTTTGTAACTCCATGAACCACAGCACACCAGGCCTCCCTGTCCATCACCATCTCCCGGAGTCCACCCAAACCCATGTCCATTGAGTCAGTGTTGCCATCCAACCATCTCATCCTCTGTCGTCCCCTTCTCCTCCTGCCCTCAATCTTTCCCAGCATCAGGGTCTTTTCAAATGAGTCAGCTCTTTGCATGAGGTGGCCAAAGTACTGGAGTTTCAGCTTTAGTATCAGTTCATTCATTTTTCTCCCACTAATATGTCTGAGGTCTATGCCTGCCAGGTACCAGGCCAGGCACTGGAGCAAAACACGATCAATTCTCTGCAGTCACATTGCTCAGAGTCCAGGCAGAGACAGATTTCATCAAATAAGCACACAAATAATTGATTTAGAACTGGAGAGAGTGCTGTGAAGGAAGAGTGTGGGAGTTTTGAGAACGTAAGACAGAGTGCCCTCACCAAGACCAGGTGTCAGAAAGACTGAAGGAGGCAGTGCTTTGAGCTAAGGTCTGCAAGAGGATCGGGAGTCAGCTACTTGGGAAGAACAATCTAGATGTTTAACAGTGGGTGCAGAGGCTGAGATAATGGAGGATAGCCTATTGGGAGGTTGTAAAAGAAAGCCAGTGTGGTCAGTGCGGAGAGAATGAGCAGAACATGGCATGACATGAGACTGGAGAGGTGGGCTGGAGTCAGCTTCTGCCCTGTGAAGCCATGGATGAGGATTTGGGGCTTTAAGTGACATGGCTGTATGACCATACAAGCTGTGAGCTGCACACCTCCTGTTAGTCACTCAGTCATGTCCGACTCTTTGTGACCCCATGGACTATAGCCCACCAGGCTCCTCTGTGCATAGAATACTGGAATGGGAAGCCATTCTCTATTCCAGGGGATCTTCCCGACCCAGGGATGGAACCCGGGTCTCTTGCATTATAGGCACATTCTTTACCATCTCAGCCACCAGGGAAAACTCCTAGGACCAGAGTTATGTTGTTATCTATGGTAACACTGTGCAAATGTGAATAATGTACTGTGGAGTGTACATCTTGCACAACCATACCCAGAAACCAAGTAGTCTAACTTCAGGGGTACAACGGACAGGAGAGGGCAAGGGGCTTTGAGGAGCCCAGTTAGGAACCAGCTGCCCCAGGAACTAGTCAGGCCCCAGTGTTACCCTACCTGCCCCTTCACACACTCCTTGTTGAGCTCACCTTTGCCCCTGTCCGCCTCTCTAGCAGTCCTCCTTAGACTAACTCCCTAATCTTTGTCTTGGGTGGAATTTAAGGAACACTCAACATCAAGCAGAAAGGGGAGGACAGGAATTAGCCCAGAGGACATGGGCCTGTATTTGGCAGAAAGTGATTCATCCTGAGCAGGGCGGGTAGCAGGTCTCAGCCACAGGGCAGGATCCCAGTTAGAGGCTCAGATCTGTGTAGGAACGAACACGGAAGCAGAAAGGGGGCTGCGCTCTAGGCCTGGTGGCTGGTCCCTGAGCCCATGGTCTATCAGCAAGAGAGCTTGGAGCAGAGTCTGAGCCCAGCAGGGTGGAGCAGGATTGGTGTACAACTGAGACGAGGCCTGGGCAGGAGCAGCAGGAGGGTTTCCAGGAGTTGAGGGAGCCCTAAGGAGATTCCCGAGCCCTGGGCCCTTGGCTTGCGGCCCAGTTGGTCTTAATCTTTGCGGTGCTGGGACCTGGGCACACCTGACTATGGCAGTAGCCACAACTGCCTGGGTTCCCACGCTAAGAGCCTGGAGCCACTGGAGCCCCCGTCCCCCACTCTGCTGGTCCTGAATGGTCCCCTTCCTATTCACCAGGCCACTGCAGGAGCCCTGGCCTTGTCCCCAAACCCTTCTCTTGCAGCAGCTCAGCCTCCTCTCTCCCACTTTTGAATTCTAGAGCATTTATTATTTTCTATTCTCTGACATCATTGACTTCATCTGACATTCTGCACAGTTAGGTTTTTATTTTCTAATAACTTTTACTATGAAAAATATCACATAAACAGAGTTGCACATAAAAGTGTGGGTTAGTGAAATATTCCGTGAGCCACCTGTAACTAGCACCCAGTTCAAGGGAAACAGCCACCCTAGCTCCTGAAATTTCCCTCCACTTGTCCTTTTTGGACTTAGGTAGTCCTCAACATCACCTCTTCCGCCTTGTATAGTCATATACCGGGTAAAGGCTTTTACCTTTTTCTTTTTTTAACTTTTCCTTATAATTACCACAGTTTGTATGGGCTTCCCAGGTGGCTCAGTGAGTAAAGAATCCATCTGCAATGCAGGAAATGCAAGAGACACAGGTATGACCTCCAGGTCAGGAAGATCCCCTGGAGGAGGGCATAGCAATACCTATTCTTGCCTGGACAATCCCATGGACAGAGGAGCCTGGCAGACTACAGTCCATAGGGTCACAAAGACTTGGACACAGCTGAAGCGACAGAGACACAAGCATGTAGCCCTATAGTAGGCAAAGAGTTCCTTTCTTTACATTTTCTCTATGCTGGTTCTTCAGGGAAGGCTCTCCATCAGGGTCATGAGTGCAGAGGGGCCAGAGCAGAGCCTCGTGGGGAGAAGGTGGAGAAGTCAGCGTCAGCAGAGGGTTAGCGAGGCAGCCAGAGCAAGTGACCAGTGAAGAAAGGAACAGAGAGAGGGGACAGGGGAAGTGAGGCAGGGAGGAAATGGTTGCCTGAAAGCTCAGTACCCACAGTGGAATTCTCCTGATAATAGAGTCCAGCTCCCAGTCTCAAACCCGCCACCTTGTTCTGTCCTTAATCTTTCAGGTGACACCTATCTACTACACATTCCCTGCCAGGTGGGCTCCTATGCCTTCTAGGGGCCCACCCTCCCTTCTTAAAGGAGAGGTGGCTTAGTCCTAAGCCACCACTTGGTCCCCAACTGTAGCCCCACGCTGTCTCCTCCTTTCCACCACTCAAGCTGGTGCTGTGGTGCAGGATAAAGGCAGAGGGGCACCCAGACACAGGTGAGACCAGGGACAGTCGGGTCAGGGTCCTTGCACCTGAGATGCTGATTCCAGGGCAAAGGCTGTGTGCCCTGGGGCCCGCTGTCTTTCAGTGAGAGGTGCAACACCCACACCCCAGCACCTCTGCCCCTCACTGCCCCCTGCTCTGAAGTCTCGCTTCACAGCCCTCCCATCCTTCAACACCCACCTGGTGCTGGTCGTCTTGTGGGGCTGCTCTTCTGTCCTAGCAGGACAGGGAGCTGGCTCTTCAGAAGCACACAGTGACGTCCTGTGGGAGAGAGGAGAGCACACCCTTCCCCTGGGACCATGCTGGGTACCCATGGTGGGTGGCAGGAGGAAGGGGACGACCAACGCCAATTTGGGCCTCACTGATGCAATGTGTTTTTTGTTTTGCTTCCTATGCAGACATCGTCAACTGTGACCTGAAATCTACCCTGCGGGTGTTGTACAACCTCTTCACCAAGTACCGGAACGTGGAGTGAGGGTCAGACTGGACCGTCCCCGGAAGCGCCTCATCCTGCTTATTCCTGTCTCCTGCTCTGTGCTCCCCTCCAAGTCCGGCTGCTCTTTCCCCAGAGATAGTGGGAACTGAGATCAGGAAGGAAATGACCTCAGTGGGCTAACCTGACCTCCTAGGCTCTGAGGCTGACCCCACAATGGCTGTGAAGGCTGTCCCATCCTGGTACCAGGTCCAGATTTCCTTCTGTGTAATCTGGAACCAGCTTAGGCACAAGAGCCAATCCACCCACCCTCAGAAGATGAAAACAAAGATAAGAGTTACCATTTAATGGGTGTAACCTATGGGCTGGGCACCACGCTAAGTGCTCTGACGTACTCCAGCTCGTGCATACTCATGACTCCCACTGAAGATGATGTTATCCGCCCCTTTTACAGATAAGGAAACTGAGGCTCAGAGAGGTTACGTCGTGACTGTGCAGAAGCTGCCATTTGTTGTGCTTCTTTGAAGCCCATATTCGTTACTAAGTGGCCCGTTATGTCACATTCTCTGCACCTTCTGCACTTGCGTGTGCGTGTGTGTATGTGTGTGCATGGGCACCTGCTCACTCCAAGACGGTGGGACGCCCTGATCTCAGCACCCGGCAGGCTAGGTCAGGACTCGGTGGTTCACGCTGAAAATGGCAAATGAAACTTAGCCCAATTAATAGTGTGTGTGTGGCAGGAGTCGTATCCGTCAACTCCTTTGTACAAATGAAAATTACTCTTAATTCCTTCAGATTTGTAATAACCCCTTATTCTGGTTTCAGGGTGACATTTGGAAAGGATTCTGTTTGAAATTAATGGAGTGGCACATTTTGCAGCCTTTTTGCCTGATTGCATGTAATGGAAGTGCCCTATATTTTCCTACAAAATAAGTCCTCGATTCATTACCGTTAGGCAAATGTACAGTATACCCAGGCACCGCAGAGAGCTGGGCACAGGCCCATGCGAGCAGGGCTTGGGAAGCAGGGCTCTTCAGCAGGGACTCCTGAGCTTTAAAGAAAGGAACTCCTTTTTGCCCTCTAATTGATCATTTAGACCATTTCTGGCGAAGTCTACCCACATGCAATTACTGGCTAATTCAGGCGAGCAAAAATGTAAGTTATTTAGACTCAATCTGAGTATGTTTCCTTGCGTGGGTTACCCGCGGGCTTGTGGTTACATGGATCCCCTCTACATGAACCCAAGTTTGGAATACAGGGCTCAAGTTGTCTCAGCCTGCAGGGCCTGGGATAGGAAAGGGGCTGAACGGGGGTGACTAGGAGGACAAGAAGCCTGGGGCAAATACTCGCACCCTTAGCATACAGGGGGACATCCTCAGACCAAGGGATGTGGCTTGTGATATTTAACGTTTGTACTCTAAGTTGACCAAAGCTTGGGATAGGTAATAACTTGTACTGATATGTCTTCATTGTAAAATTTTCCGAAGTATGCTAGGTGGACAGCAGCCTGTATCCCCACCTCTGGATGTCTGTGACTACTTTAGCACTACTTGAGGCCCAGTTGCACAAAGCCCCTCTCTGATTTAAGGAATTCATCATGATCTCTAACTACACCACCCAGAGGGAGGCCTTCCGTCATGTCCAAACATTCCTTCCTGCTTTTCATCAATTCCTACTCTACGGTCTCACTGCAGTCACTCAAAACCCATATAATTTCAATATACTGCTTATTTCTGGAGAGATTTCACTCTAAGAAAGAAGTATTACTCAGCATTTAAGATACAGAGAAAATGTACTCTTTTGTGTCAATCTGTGTAAAATAATACAATCCTTTTTTACATAATTAGTGAACTACTTCATTTGTCATTAAGAAACACTAAATACAGTACTATTTCTGTTTGCTCTTTTTTAAATTCCTGATAGCGATTCAGCATAAATAATTGCGTTGTCTCCTTGAGCAATACTAAAGCAGATGAAATAAGAGAAGTGAACTCATTTAAATGTGCTTTGCGATATGAATTTGTCTCCATTTTGTGCTTTTTTCTTATTTCAAGCTGCAAATGGACAGTGGACAAGTGACTTATTAAGAGCACTCCTTTTTATATTTTACATAGGCACTATATGTGAATTTTTGTAATAGCAGGTCCAATGTGTCAGAAAATGGTGTTTTGAGACCAAGGTCTTTACCTTATTCTGAAATTCCAGGGCTTGGGCCTGGTTTTATAAGCCTGCCATCTCATGCAGAGGGTTTTTCTTTACATTATGGAACCTCATGCCTAATACATGACTGTTTTTGAAGGGGGGTAAAAGGCATCAGAAAACAAACCAAACGTAACCTTTGTCTCTTTTAAAAGAAAAAAAAAGCTAAGGCAAAAATTAAGTCTCTGTAGGCTCACTGGATCCTTTTTTCCCTCTTTTCTAAATTTAGATTCTTTCATATTTTTAATAGTTAATGTGTAAATTGTGAAAAAATTCAAAAAGCATGTATGAATATCTAGTGAAAAACCCAGTCTTCTTCCCTCCTTTTTCCCAGCAGACAATACCTGTCTCCAGAGGCAACTATTTTGTTCTGTTTCTAGTATTTGCTTCCAGATACCCCAACAATATAAAGTATATACATGTCTGTCAACATATATAAGACTATTTTTAAGCATAAATAACATACATACTATCACGCACACTGCTTTTCTTCATTTAATGTTCTGTCTTAGGGATTATTGTGTGCTGGGTATTAAAACTCTCTCATTAAACCGAGAATATGAGTACTTTATAAATCCAGATGCACACCCCTGCTCTGTATGAGCTAGAAAATGAAAGCCCCACCAGAAGGAGGTAATGTTCTAAACAGTCCAGACTGAGACCTACTGGAGTGAGGGGGTGGAGAGGACTTTACCAGAAACATTCCCCTGTGTCCTCAACTGAATTTATTTCTTAAAGGCCTCTTTTGAATCATTATGGTGAATGGTGTACAGTTTGATTGAGCTTATAGTTGTACATGTTACTAGGGCTACTAATTTGTAATTGACTCAGAAAATACTAAAAGTTACTGAGTAGCCCACAGTATCCTTCTACAAGCCCAGCCACCCATAAAGAGCCCGTCTACTCTATGGGAAGGCTCCAATCTCACATGTGCAAGCACAGAGCTGACGTTTCCAAAATCTGGGAGAAGGACTCTTTATCAGCACATCATCAATGTTGTCTCTAGTTGGTTGCTATTTGCAATTGCTGCTCTTGGTACTTTTTAATTATGAATTACAGTTAGCTTAGCTTTATCATTATCAGTTTATTTTGTTGTGGTTTTCCTGGTTAACCCAACAGAGTACACTGAAGCTTATTTGCATCAACAGTATCCCTGGGCTGTAATTTTCCAATAACTTGACTCTCAGACGTGTATACATTGTGGTTCAAATATGAATCATCCGTACTTCAGCGCTAGAACAAATGTATACATAATCCACTCCCCCTAAATTATCATTAATTTATTTTTCCACTGGAAAATGAGACTAGATGGAGTCGGTAAGTCAAGCAGTTTTGCCCTAAGTAGGGGCTGATCAAAAATAATTTCAGATCCACTGCACTTAATTACAACCCCACCTCAAGAACCCTACCTACATACAACATACTAAAGATGCCAAAAGGGTGTGTTCTGAAACCTCCATTAATGGTAATATTGCATGCAGTCTCCACCCCCGCCCAAAATTCGCTTATATCCGTTGGAAAATTCGAGAGTTGCTGCGAATATTGAGAACAAGAAGACTGAATTGAGATGCAACTGCTGGGTGGTTGGTGGACTGATCAGCTTCGTAACACTTGTAGATTCAGGTTCCAGTAAAAGACTGGTAATGTAGGAGCTGCTCACTGTTATAACTGCCAAGATTCTATCTGCACACAGCGAATCTTAACTGTTTTTTCCTCCCTCTTTCCTAAAAAAATATAAACCCAGGCTAGCTACAAGATTTACTCATGCCCGATGCTTCGCTCTGGTAGTGTTTGCACACGTGTTCATGATGCTAGTAGCCAGGCACCATGAGGGTGCTCAATGGAGGGTGCCCAGTCCCCACCCCAAGCTCGACAATCTTTTGAGATTTGCAGATTTCCCAGGCAGGAAGCACCAGTGAAGCATCTTTTAAAAGTACATTCTGTAGAATGTTAATAGATGTGAGGTGAAAAATATGTCACCCTTGAGTTGAGAAAACAAGAGGCCGAAGAAAATTAAACTCCCTTTCTACTGTTTGGGTTTTATTTTATTTTTTCTCATTGGAGCCCTACTCTGTTCCCTGCACTAATGAAGATTATGACTCTCTAAGGGGAGACCAGAAGAGGGCATCCCAATCGTGCTTGACCACGGGACCTATTTGGTCCCTGAAGAATCTGCAGGCTGAGTACTCTGTGGAACTCATCCATTCATTTAGCCCTTAGGCCATATGGTCTAGAAGCGTGTATGGAGTGTCTATGATGTGTTAGGTGAACTGTGACCAGTGGCCATCAAGGCTCACTCATAGAGCTTAAAAATAATCACAAATTAAAGGTACTGACAGATTGAGATGACCTCTCTGGAGAAGTACATAAAACTCTGAAGGAGGTCTCATTTAGATTTTGAGGTCAAGAGAGGTCCCTGGAAATGTAATATTTTAAAGTGACACCTGAGGGAGTTTCCTGGTGATCCAAAGGTTAGGAATCCACCTTGCCAAGCAAGGAACACAGATTGGATCCCTGGCCAGGGAACAAAGATCCCACATGCCAAGAAGCGGCTAAGCCTGTGTGCCATAACTGCTGAGCCCACGTGCCACAGCTCGAGTCCCTGCACAACAAAAGATCCCACGTGATGCAACGAAGATCCAACACAGCCAAATGAAAAAAAAACAAATATTTAAAAAAAGACATTCTAATAAATAAAAGCGACACCTGAATCACTGAGCTATTCAAGTAAAGAACTATTAAGAACAGGATCCCAGCTAGAAGACTCAGTTCCCTCAACAAACTGGTAGGAAGTCAGGATGGCTCGAGTACAGAGTGAGAGGGGAGAAGAGGTGTCAGATAAGAGGATTACAGATTCTATCATAGGAAACATGGGAAGCAATGTGTGTTTTTAAAGTCTTCTGGCCACTGTGTGGGAAAACTTTGGAGAAACCTATGACGGTAATATGGACTGCCCTGCCCATCTCCTTACCATGGTTGTGGCTGGAGAGCAAAGGGCCCAGGAGAGGAGCTCCAGCTTCTGCCCCGCCCCATGCTAATCTGGTCTCAAGCCTGCACAGGAAGCCTGGGTGTGCTATCCAAAGGCAAGGCCTGCTGGGCGCTTCTAATGCTCTGCCCTCCTGCGGGCATCCAAGGAGCTCTCAGGCATCCCCTTCCTCTCTACATTTGGGTCTTATGAGAAGAGCTAAGGAATCAAAGGGGGCTTCCCAGGTGGTGGAGTGGTAAAGAAACCGCCTGCCAATGCAGGAGATCCGAGAGATGCTGTTTTGATCCCTGGATCAGGAAGATCCCCTGGAGCAGGATTTCCAGCATTCTTGCCTGAAAAATTCCATGGAAGAGCCTGGTGGGGTATAGTCCATGGGGTTGCAAACAGTCAGACATGACTGCACACACACACAAAGAAACCAGAAGGCTGGATGAGGCTGCACATGGAAAGCAAAGGAAAGGAGAGCCTCCCAGCCAGAAAGCTGTTCCTTGGGGACCAGTGCCTCCAACCTGCTTACCAGAGGACTTGTACTATCTCATCCCTGTTTGGGTTCAGTGTGGGGAGTGGGAACACTGTTCTGCAGCCTGTGAGCAGGGCAAGGTATAGGGTTCCTGGAAGTGGAGTAATAATTTCATTTTTCCAATTAATCAGCATGAATTATTATTACATAAGGCCTACCAAAAGTGGGTCACTTATGCTGCACAGTTAGGGTCTTGTGAAATATCTTTCATAGGAAAGTAGTGTATTATTTTATTTTCACTGGAAGTGAAATACCAGAAATATTAGAAGACACCCCCGCTTGGGAACTCCTTGGTTGGAAACCAGTCCAGTGGACACCTCCCACACAAGCATACCTCTCCTTAGCTGGCTCCCTGGCCCAAGCAATCAGGATTCTTGCCTCGACTCCCCTCTGCACACTGTGGGCACTAGCCTTGATGCTGGTATTTAAAAGGGCACTTAGGAATTTCCGAGAAGCCCCAATGATTAAGATGAATGATGTTTTATCAGTGAAATGAACTTTTCATTTCTTGTTATTGATTTTCATGTTTTCACATTTTCAGATGTCGTTTGTTTGCCCTGGGGTGGCATTCCAAGACACACAAACGTCATTAAGGCAACCACTTTAAAGAGTGCCCTGTTTTATTGAGGTGGACAGAACAATAGATAAATATTTAATCAGCTACACATTGCTCAGTCTGGGAGCTAGGATTAGGACTGCATGATGCTCAGGCTCTTCTGTGTCTTTCTGGAAACCCTGACAATGGCCTCACCACCTGCCCTTTAGAAACACAGTGTTGCCCGTGGCAAACATTTGCCAGTGTTTCTGAAAAGCAGCTCCTGGAAGGCTTTCTTCACTCAAGCTTCAGAGGACATCCAATCGCTCCTTAATTGCTACAATGCTGGAGAATATACTCTCATGGAACAGGAGACATTTGGCTTGAAGTAATAGATAATAAGACAGTCACCAGTGAGCATGTGCTAAGCTAGGTACTCAGGCCACGCATGCTGCATCTCCTCCATGCTGTGAGTCTCCAGGTGATGAGTGCACACTGCAGGGAGGGGCACTGATTGCATCCTCCGTTCAGTACCTGAGCCCACACTTCCTGCATCGCCTGCCCTAGTACTGATGAACAAAACACCAGATACCCTGGAACAAGTCCCCCAACTACACATGATCAGAATACGAGCAAGTTAGAGGATATTTGTGAAATGCCTGTTCTGGGGTCAGCCCCATTCTATGCAGAGAATGGGATCAGAAAGTATAGGATCCCTGTCCAGATGGAGTCTTCCATCCTAAGGGGGGTGACAAATGCAGCTCATTTGAGATAATTCAGTGATGAGGCAGGACAGATGCCTTTGAGGGTCCCTAGTTAGCTTCTCCCATGAAATACCCCAGCCCCAGCTGCCATGTAATCCTTAGTGGCATTTGCCCCCAGGATCAGCAATTTCATCTTCTATACAGATTTGGTGCTTCAAAAAATCCACACAACTCACCCAAAAGCCAAATGGAAACTTAGGAACATTTTTCTAAAATCTTGCTTTTTGTTGGGAAATCACTTCATTCCACAAATTCCAACTAGCCACCAAGGAGCCCAAAGTCCAGCCTGATGTTTTAACTGCAAGACGTTTTGACTCTGTCACTGTACCCAAAGCTCTCTCTCCGTTCCAAATCACCCTTTGTTCAGCCCCGTTGAGAGGCATTGCTGGTCTTAATCCCCAGCACAGAACTGCTGCAAAAAAAAATCAGAGTGAATATACACCAGCAACTGATCACTCTTGGGGGCATCTTCAGTTGCCATTGGGCGATCCCTGGCTTCTGCACATCTCCTCTCATCTCGTGTGAATTACCTTCATCTCCCCAAACATCTATTCCTACCTTTTCCCCAGGCCACTCTCCTACTTCCTCCCCCTTTAAGTCTTCATCCCTTTCTTCACTAAGAAATCAAAGCTGTCATGTCCTTTCCACAACATCGACTTCTCACTGCCTCTCACTTCTTCCCGCCTCAATTTCCAGGCTGCCTCTGCCTTCACCTGCCTCATCCAAGACCAGCTCCCTCACCCTCCTATAAACTCAAGCCTCCCTCCTCCTCCAGTATCTTGACTTTTACTCCAAACCATGCCTATTTCTAGGATGAAAAATACCTGTGTTTGTGTCAGTCCTCCCTGGAATTCCATTTTCCCCCTATTCTTTTCCTTAAGATGTTCCCTGAAAGTCTACAGACCCATACTGATCCCATTTACTTCTTTTTAGAAATTCCTAAAACCTACCACTACTTTTCAGGAAGCTGAAACTGTTCTCAGCGGTCATCACTCCACCTATCAGGCTAACTCAGCCCTTGTTTCCCTGGCTGTGGAGCATCTGACCTTGCTGTCCATCACTTCTTTCCAGGAACTCAGCTGCCAAGGTTTCAGAGGCACTGTGTTCTCCTGCTTCCCTCCCACACTCTGGCTGCTGCTCTGTCCACTCCCAGGTTCTGTCTTCCTTGCCCCAGCCCCCAGTTGTGACTGCCCCCTGGAGGCACCTGCACAATTCCCTCCTTACGTCTCTGTGGCTGCCACCTGAGCCTGCTCTCCCCTAGCCCCGACGTCTCACCCAGCCAGCTGGACATTTCCAGCTTTGTAAATCTTCTTTTGAATGGGGTAGCCCATGTCTAACTTGGCACATCCCAAACTGAATTTTTATCCTCCCTACACCTGCTTCTCCTTGAGACATCCTTGTCTCTTGCAGAAGTGGTTTCTTCTTCCCAAGAATCCTCGTTCTCAGATGTGCGTGCTCTGAATTTTCTGCTCCCCACTCTGCTTTAGCCAACCAGTTGTTAATCCTCTCTTCCTGAGCCACCTGTCTCGCGTTGATTCCCCTCCTCTTCAGAAGCTCACTGATTTCCCTGACTCGGACCTNTTTCTTCTTCCCAAGAATCCTCGTTCTCAGATGTGCGTGCTCTGAATTTTCTGCTCCCCACTCTGCTTTAGCCAACCAGTTGTTAATCCTCTCTTCCTGAGCCACCTGTCTCGCGTTGATTCCCCTCCTCTTCAGAAGCTCACTGATTTCCCTGACTCGGACCTCCTCCTCTCTCACCTGGACATTGTAGTGGCCTCAAATAATTTCCTTTTGGACTATCCCATCTTGTGCATGTTCCCTGCTTAAACTTCTTGAAACATAGATCAGATAATCTTACACTTTGTCAAACAAAATGAACAGAGGAGCTTCTTGAGAACTCACAGTACGCACTTTATACAAATCTTCTCATTTAATCCTCTCAACAACCCTGTGAGGTGGGTACTATCATCATCCTTAATTTTACAGGAAGAAAAATGAAGGCATGGAGAGATTTAGTGACTTGACACAGGTCACAGGCCTCACCAGCGACAGAGCTGGGCTTTGAGCCCGGGAAGCCTGGCTCCAAAGCTCAGGTTCTCACCTAGTGAACTCTAGAAACATTAGTGGCTTCCACTGTCCATAGACCAAAATCCCTTTGCCCACTCAATGTCCCCAGAACCTGGCTCTATACCACCTGACCAGTCACTAACTTTACATCCAGACAGACCCATCTGTTGCCAGAGAACCTTCGTTTCCTGCCGGCAGCTGTTCTTCTTGTCCTTGTTTTCAAATGGAATTCCTGCAACAACCAGGCTCTGACTGATAAGGTTGTTCATACATCGATTTATTCTATACTCATTCAATAAATATTTAGACATTACCTATGCCTCCAGACACAGTTCTAGGCAAAGACCACCACAGAGAACAAAATAGACATGCCTTGTCCCCCTGTGTATACACTCCAGACCCAGCGTGGACCTGGGCTGCATCTCCCGTGCTTCTTCTCGGTCTTGTTCCCCTCCACCTGCTATCCCTGCTAGGACCCTGCTACTCCCTCTGTCTCTGGGACCAGATGCCCCTTTGGTTGTGTCATACGTAACCTGTGCTTTGCCATAGCCAAGGGTGTTGCCAGGGACAGATGCTCCCGCTTGCGAAAGCTAAGCTTCCGGCTCCTTTCTGCTCAGGAGGCCATGAATCAGTGATGAGTTGCAGCTGTAAAGTAAAGACTTTAAATAAGCTCTTGCTGGACTCTGACAATGTGCCAAGCCTAGGGTTGGCTCCTGCAGACATCTCAGCAAGCTCTCAGGTAGAACTATTGTTATCCCTATTTTACAGAACAGAGAACAGTGTCCCCAGAGGTTCACCAGCTGGGACTCAAACCCAGCTCTGGCTCTGAAATCTCCACTCTGAAATTCTTTCCACAATTCCCTGCTGCCTCCATATTCTTATAATCCTGGCTAAGCCAGGCCACACGAGCTAGAAACAGGGACCAGGGCCTTCTCTGGTGGTGCAGGGGACACAGTTTCAATCCCTGGTCTGGGAAGATTCCACATGCTGTGAAGCAACTAAGCCCGTGTGTCACAATCACTGGGCCCACACACTGCAACTATCGAAGCTGCACGCCTGGAGCCTGTGCTCCGCAAGCAAGAGAAGCCACCGCAATGAGAAACCCACGCACCATGCAAAGAGTAGCACCCTCTCACGGCAACTAGAGAGCCCGCTTGCAGCAGTGAGGACTCCGTGCAGCCAAAGACAAACACAAATCTTTAAAAGAGAGTGACGTGGCGCTTGACTTTAACTGTGGATCGTCTTAAATACTATATTTCTTCTTGACTTCATTTTATATATTTCATCATTTGATTGGCAAAGGAGGAATGGTGGGGCTTTCCTTAACTGACTGTAAGAAACTTTATAATTGGGTGAAGAGAAAGCGAAAATGTTAGTCACTCAGTCATGTCCGATTCTTTTGTGACCACCTGGACTGTAGCCCCCAGGCTCCTCTGTCCATGGGATTCTCCAGGCAAGAATACTGGAGTGGGTTGCCATTTCCTTCTCCAGGGGATCTTCCCAACCCAGGGACTGAATCTGGGTCTCCTGCATGCAGGCAGACTCTCTACCATCTGAGACACCCAGGAAGCCCAGGGTGAGGAGAGGTACAACAAAACTCCAAAGGCGTTATTTTGATGGTGTATTCTGTGTCTTTTCTGCCAAATACTTGGTTGCTGGGATGCTCTGAGAAGGGGTGCAGGCATAAAAGTCTGAAGGAGTCTCACTTCCATTCCAAAGACCTGGCCTGTCATTGCCCTGGAGTAGCAACTTTGGGGGCTGTGCAACTTTGGGCAGAAGGCAGGAGACAGGCTGGGCACAAGGCATGTGGCTGGAGGGAGGCAAGGGCCTGGGTCTGGGCAGCCTGAGGCTGCTGACAATGGCTGGGCCCAGGGCAAGCAGCCAGACCTGCTGAGGTCCCACAGGTGTGACTCACACAGGTTCCACAGTCCAGGCAGGTATAAGGGGAGAAGGACTCCAGCAGGTAGGGCTGGGCCCTGGCAGTAAACAAGGCTTGAGATCACTGAGGGGGCTGCCCAACTAGCCTTCTGAGCCCCACTGGGGAATGGCAATGTAGGAAGGGGTCAAGACAGGAACTTAAGCACTTTCCTGGTGGCTCAGTGATTAAGAATCCACCTGCCAATGCAGGGGACATGGGTTCAGTCCCTGGTCTGGTAAGATTCCACGTGTCGTGGAACAACAAAGCCCGTGTACCACAACTACAGAGCCTGCTTGCTGCAACCGCTATGCCTAGAACCTGTGCTCTGCAACAAGAGAAGCCACCGCAGTGGGAAGCCCGCTCACCGGAACAAAGAGTAGCCACTGTTTGTGGCAACTAGAGGAAGCCCACACGCAGCAATGAAGACCCAGTGCAGCTAAAAATAACTAAATAAAAAAGTTTTAAAAGACAGAGCTTAAGCCTGTGAGGGGGACGAGAGAGCCAGGACAAGAGAGCTGCCATCAAAGTGCCCAGGTGCTCTAGCCAGACACTGGGTCTTGAATAACCCAACCTTTCCAGGGCTGTTGAGCTGCTGTCTGTCTTGAACCCTATCCCCACCCTCTCCAATCTTCCTTCCCAAACTCCCCAGTCGAGGAGTTGGCTCCTGGGTCTGTGGCTAGGCATATCAGTGGATCCAGGACCCAGCGGTGGGAAACTAAAGAACTGTGATGACAGCCATCCTGGCTCACAGTCCAGGCCCTGCCCAGACTCCCTGCTCAGAGCTTGGCTTCCCTGGCAGGGCCTGCGTTCAAGTCTCTGCTTCCGGCCCCCATGATCCAGGATTACTCACACTGGCCTCCAGATAAATGTAGTTCAAAAAGTTTAAGGTGCCGCATCGATGCATATTTACAATAACTATGAGATCACTGTTCAGAATGGATTCCCAAGAGAAAGCAAGCAAGCCAAACACGGCAGCCATCTTCTCCTTTTAGATTTCCCACTGACACAGGGAGTCAACTTACAAAGACCCACAACAAACCCAGTAAAGAGGGTACGACCATTCGGTACAGCTAGAATCCCTGAAAACTTCTGTTTAGAGCAAAAGACCTGGGTTCAAGCCCTGGCATTTGCTAGCTGTGTTTCATCGGGTGAGTCACTTGACCTCTCTGAGGCTCTTCTTCTGTAGAAAGGTGTAAGGGGAGGCGGGGCTTGTCACACAAAGTACTGGGCTTGGTTCTGTTTGCCTGACTCGGAAGGTGCCACCTTCCCACCTCACCCTCTTCGGGCCTCCCTCCTGCAGCTGTGTTCCAACTATGATAGTAACCGTCCCAGGCCGAGCAGGACCACTGTATAACCCAGCGCTTGTCGAGAGGACTGAGTGAGTGTGACTGTGGACGTTCTGTAGAGCTGAGAATGCCGTGGTAGGTAGGAGGTTCTTATTGCTCTCATTCCTACAAGCTCAAGACCAGGGTCAGCCAGGAGCAGACTTCTCACTCTGTTTCTCACATTCCTATGGCAGACATGACTAATCAAGCCTGCACTCTTCCTCCTGAGGCTGACCAGTGATGTCTGCCATGGAGTGGGAGCGAGGGAGGAAAGGCAAGCTATTTGCCAACGCAGTGCTGTACAGAGTTTACCGCTTGGAAACCAACACAAGGCTCCAATAGGTGCCTGAATGCTAGTCGCTGCCCCTGTTTAGGTCAGAAGCCCACTCCTGGAGCCAATAAACTGCAACTGGGAGTAGGGGCAGGAGGCAGAATCCGAAAGAGAGTAACCACCAACCAAGCTTGAGAGAAGGAAACATCTACTAGAAGAGAGTGTCTTGTTCCACAATTGTTCTCCTCTGAAAGAGCCGCTTTCCCAAGCTCTGAAGGTAGCACCAAGCCACATGGGAGATGAGCCAACAAACCCAGGGGGCTTTAAGTGACATGGCCAAGATGGCCCTCTAGAAGGGGCTAGAACCAGCTTCTGTGCTTTTTACCTTTGGGCAGGCAGCAAGGTTTGCAAACACCCACATATTACCCAATCGACCTTGCAGAGAGAGGCCCGCAGACCCTGCAGCCAGAGAGCAGCCTGAAAAGTGAGACCCGGGGAGCCTTTGGCCAGGTTCTCAGAGCTGAGAAGCAACTTCAGTGAAATCCAGAAGGCACTATATCAAGAAGCCGGCAGTTTAGGAACAATCCTGCTAAGTCATACATGCTTCAAATTCTTCGGCTTTTGCCTTCAGAATTTCTGGCAGCCTCGGGCAGGGGGCAAGTGTTCACGGACAGACACTGACTCACCTCATCTCTGCTGGGGAAGGCCAAGCCAGACTGAGTCGGAGAAGCCAGCAGAACAACTCTCCTCTAGAAAAGTCTGGGGGTGGGAAGCGCTTTGCTGTGTACCCTCTGGCGCCCACCCAGAACCCCCTTAAGACCCAGGCTCCCATGCCCCCACATCCTCTCCCTTTCTCCCACAGCTGCCTCCCATGCTGCCGTCGACCTCAGCCAAGGAGAGGCGGGTGGTCCAAGTGTACATGCCCTCCCCAAGCACTGGTCCACAGTGACACAGAGGCCAGTGCCTTGTCTCTGTCTAGGCCGTCTCCAGGTAGCCAGCCCTTCGGAACCCCTGGTGAGAGTTGCAGCTGCCTCACTGTTGAGCTTCCCTCCCCACCCGCTCCTGCTCCCTCTCGGGTGCTGGCCCTGTGATCCGCACTCCCAGCAGGTCTGTCTGCCCTGCACTGGCAGTCCCCCACCTTAGAGCGGGCTTCCCAGGAAGCTGATCTGCAGAACCTAGAAAGGGGAGGAAGAGTCATGGGGTCTGGGTGCTGAGAGCACTGTGGAATAATCTCATTCAGCCCCACCGCCCCACCACGGAAACAACCTGCCGGAGGCCACAGAATGGACTGGTGGTAAAGCTGACCGCAGACGCTCTGACCCCACTACAGGATGCTATGAAAATTGCTGGCACGTCCGGTGTTGGGCTGCACCCCAGAGGCCTGCAAGCCTTGTAGTGGTTCAGCCTCGGGACAACTAAGCAGCCCAGAGACAGTGACAGAGGCCTCAGCGGTTTCACGGCTAGGGAGACCTTACCTGTCTGAAGCAAGGGCGGAGCGACACCTCGCCATGTGCGGTGGGGAGGCCACAGCAGAGGTCTTCGCCATCTGGAGGAGAGGGCGGCTGCCACTTAGAGGGGAACTGACGTCAGGTTCGCGCATCAGCTGCCAGGGAAACCAGTGGCAGGAGCACGCCCCCCACAACCCCTCAAGTTAATGAACATCATGAGGGCAGATGTTTTCCTTTAACAAGCTAGCAGGTGGAGCTGTTACAGCCTAAGGGGCAGGGAGCAAGCACGTTCATGTCAGCAGGGTGGAAGTGAAGCAGGTGTGGGTCAAGCAGGGGAGTGTCCAAAGAGCAAGAGGACAGCCATCTTGAGTGGCCTGACCGTACATCCGAATATGTGCTCTGTATATAAGCATTTCCCCTAAGCTTTACAGCAGCCCATTAAGGGACATGTCATCAGCTTCATTTTTCACAGATGTTTTAAACGAGCTGCCTGCAGCTTAGAGATGGTGGCGCCAAATTCCAACCCAGGTCTGCACGACTCCTCAGCCTAGACTCTGGGCACTAGACCCGGTGCTGCTAGCTCTTGGGTGAGAACAGGTTGTTTATGACACATATGAGGCCCACATGGGTTCTGTCCCTTGCTGCCTCTGGGTGAGGATGGCGTGGTGAGGCCCTCTGTGGGTGAGGCTGAGCTCCAGCCTCGGCGGGATCCTGACCCAAATGTGGCCCACGTGTCGAGTCACTCCTTCTGCAGACCAAGTTCCCCCTTACTCCTCAGGGCGGCCCTGTAAGGTTGACCTTCCAGCCCAGGAATGCCAGAACCTGTAGAGTCAGGAGTTAAACCAGTCCCATGCCGCTCCTCAGGGAGGTCCCCAGAGGTGACAGAAATGTGTCACTCATGTTCTATGAACCAGACTGAGTCAGAATCGTTGCGACATGGCTCACAGAGGAGGCAGCAGGCTGCAAGTCCAGGACGGTGTTCAGTGGGGGTGGGGGAAGGATGAAAGCCCCCGATACACCTGCCAGGAGAGAGAAGGGAGGACCTACCTCTGCATAGGCGAGAATGGGAAATGGGCAGAACACCTGGGGGCAGGCCTACCAGTCCTGTGGGTCCCCCTGCACTGCTCCTCTGTGCACACACCCCACCCCTGCGCACTCCAGGCCCTGAGCCCACAGAGGCACCTCGATGCCCCAGTGAGGTTGTCTTACTCACACTGACAAGCCTAAGAGACTGCAGAGCCGAGCGTCGGCCTCTCTCCATTCCCCAACACACCTGCATTTCTGCCCCCGTTTCCTTTCCTATCTCACTTAGTTTCCAAAGGAACTATTACTGATCATGAGCCCAGCTTTGGCTCCCTTCCCCAGGGGTGAAGGGTAAGGATGTCAGTATTTGTGCCCCCAAATCTGGCTACTGGTTATGGTCTCAAAGAGATAGGGCTCTTGGCACAAACGGAGGGTGTTGGAGCAGATGATGGAGGTAGTCCTTGGAGGCGACACTGGTGTGGCTGCTGAAGCTCACACAAGGTTTAGATGGGCAGACATGATTCCAGTATCCAACATCAGGCAGAGGGAGGAGAATCTGGCCACCTACCTAGCTAGGACCAGGAGGTCGACAGATTGGAAGCTCTGGGGAAATCCCTGGAGTTCAGGGCTGAGTCCAGGGCCAGAAAAGGCCTCAAGGGCTGGGCTCTGACTACTAGGCTTAAGGGCTGAACTGCACCTGGGTCAGCGATGAAAGCCCTGGAGAAGGTGGGATTAGTCAGGGCATGGGGTCTGGACCCAGAAGAGCCAAGAGTAATCAGTTCCTCCAAAGTGAGGAGGTAGGCAGGGTAGGCAGGGATGTACCACAGGAATCCATAGGAGAGACGGGATGCAAAAGTACTCAGCCTTGCAAAGGAGTGTCGGGGCTGCAGAGCAGGGCCAGCCGGGTAGCACGTGAGATGCATCAGCAGGCAAGGAGTCCTGGAACCTGGGTTCGAGAGCTAGCTCCACTCCTGAGATGCCGAGAGACCTTGGGCAAGTCACGGCACATCTGTCTCAGTCAGGCACCGACTTGCAGGAGTCCTTGCAAAAAATACAAGGGCCGCTCAGAAGGAGGGAGAATGTCACAGTTTCAAAGCTGGGGGTGGGGCTAAGGGAGCAATTTGGGACGCTGAAGCCCTGGAAGCAAGCACCGCTGGGGACCTGGTACCACACCAGGGGTGGGAGCAGGGGCCCTACAGGGACCCAACAGGATCTATAGCTACCAGAAAGGGCTGCCAAATGGGAGCTGTGGCTTTTGGTGGAAGAATCTACTCACTACTGCCAAACTGAGGCTGGGCAGGGAGGTGCAGGGGGGTAAACACCCCCTCCTTCTCCCCTGGTCCTCGAGTGTCCTGCTGGCCCCCAGGAGAGCCCAGCCGTTGCAGCCTCCTGGGGCACAGAGAAGTGTGGACCTAGTTTGAAAGCAGGCCTGGAGGGGCAAACGGAGACGACCAGCACAGCCCCTCTGAAAACATTTCCTCCTCTAAGAAAGAAGGAGACAATACCTGTCCTGCTAACCTCCAAGGAGCCTCTGAGGATCGAACAGGAGGGGGACCAGGGGACTTCTGAATTTCCTCCCAGCTCTCAGAGCCTAGGATTCTCAGCAAATAAAACCTCTAGAAGGAAGGGCTGAGCAGAGTGCCTGGGACAAGAGATCAAAGTCTGTGGAAGTTGACAGAGCCATGTGTCTGTCTGGAGACATAGCAGAGTCTGGATTTATGCAGCCGCCACAGTGGGCTCCAACTTCCTCAGGAGACAGTGGGTATATATAAAGGGAGTAGTTACAAGGCCCAGGTTCAAGTGACAGTTTCACCACTGCTTAGGTGAGGAATGACAAAAAGGAGAGGATACTATCCTGAACTGTAAGCATGGGAATAAACTCTGACAGACTTACTATGAGTCAATTCAGGGAGATGATGTGTCCGTGCCTGGCACACAGTAGGTTCTCATTAAATAGGAGCAGTTTACTTTCCCTTCTTAGGGACATGGGACATGGGAGAAAATGGCACAGACAATGTGAAGTGGTGAAAAGTGAAAAAGCAAGGGAGCTCGGCTTATCTGAGGAAATGGGTTACCTATGAAACCATTACACCCTAAAGGTGTGCTAGGGATGGTCTAGAAAAAGGATGGTCTAGAAAAAAAAAATGCTGAAAGACCGGTAACATGAGACCATAGAGGGACCCAGTGTGAATGTCCAGAGATGACTCAGCCTCAGGACATGGTCCAAAGCACGTCCCAGCCAATGCCCCAGGTCCCCCAGCAGCTGGCTCATCAAGTCTTGTGAACACATGCTTCTTCAAAGGGCACCCCGCACTTCCAGGTGCCCTGATGGTTGGGAAAGGCAGGGAGCATAAACCCTTGGGCCTGTGCTGAAGGGCCAGCTTCTGACTGGTTGAATGAAGGACATGAGTCGGGTGCTGTGGAAGCAGCCCTGGATGCAGTTCCCAGTCGGCCAATAGTGGTGGCTTTTCTTTGAATCTTTTCTCATCTGCAAAACAGGAGTGATGGTAATCTCCACTTCACAGAGTTTCCATGAGGACACCAAAAGAGCGCATGGAACGTGGGAAAGTACGCACCCGAGGCTGCGGCAAGATCAAGCGGCAGAGCCCCGACTTCACTACTCCCCCCCCACCCCCCCGAGGTGCCTGTGCCCAAGGGAGAAATGCCTCCCCCATCAAGGCAGAGCGAGGGCTAGCTCTTCTCTGCCCCAGATTGGGATGAAGAACAAAGACTTCTAGGCCCCTGAACTCTGCACAACCAAGGTCACAGGTGAGAAGTCATTTGGGGATTTGGGTGGCAGGGCAGACCAACCAGACAGAAGTAACCTCAATGGTCGCTAATTCCCCATGACTATGTGCACAACCAACTGAACCACTGCAGATGCTGATAATTCCCTGAAGGTCCAAGGAAGGGGCACCCAGTAAAACTTGGCAGTGAGCTCCCAGGTGGGAAATACAGAAACTGGAAGGAGGACACTCCTGCCTGAGTCAGGGCACAGACAACTCACCCTATAATTCTCAGACCTCCCCCGACCCATGGTGCACTAGAATGCAGTACAGACTGGGTCAGGTTCTTACTGCAGAAAGTAGGATCAATCATTCTGTTATACTCACCAGAGCTGCAGGTGTTGGTAGTGAGGGAACACAAGCTCAGTAGACTCTATGTACAAGCTTAGTGATCCTAGTTCTCAGAATAGGCCAATCAAAGAAGCTCTCCACTTCCCAGTCATTGTGGGAAAAACTATATCTTCTGTAGACTGGCCCCTGTCTAGACATGATTCCTGGGGCACCAGCTCCCAGCACAATTCCTGGCCCCTCAGTACCACTCAGGGGATGTTCATGCTTTCATTCTCCTATAGGAAGTACTGCCACCCAGGCCCCAAAAAACAACACTCATAGTCTAATAGTTGTGCCAAACCCATTGGAAAAGGACTTCTAGAAGCAGACTGCACCCAAAACCCCAGAAAGCACCAAGACCCCAGACCCCAGCACATCCTAAAGGAAAAAAAGGCCAAGCATCCCAGACCCAGGAGTCCCAGCAATATGGACCCAGTTTAAAAGGGAGACAGCTTTTCCTGCAGTCCCAGAGCATCACAGCTCCTCCAGACGCTAGAATGGGTTCTAGGAGTTCAGGAAGGCAAAAGACACATCTTTGCCCTTGAAATGGCTATACTGGGACTTGTAAACAGATCTAAGTGGGAACAGAAGCCACGGAGTAGAGATAAGTGTTGAAAGAAGGACAGGGGTTGGGTTGTGAAGGACCTTGAATGTCAAGCTAAGGGACTGTCTTTGTCCCGTGTTTGGGAACCAGAGGGTCTCTAAGTTTCTGTAAGCACAGAAGTAAAAAGATCAGGTGTGATGTGCAAGGAGAGGGAAAGGGAGGCCCTGCCTGTTCCGTGGGCTCTCAGCCTGGCCACCAGGCCGTGCTGAAGGGTATGTCAACTCCCCGGGCCCACAGAGTCTGGGTGCCAGGTGGCTTTTTGGCCCTGCTGCTCTCTTGCTCCTTACATCTCTTGCTGGCATGGTCAAAAGACGTGGATGGCCCTGTTGGAGGCCCGGAAGTCTCCAGACTCAGCAGTGATATAAACGTTAGAGTGCTGGTTTAGAGACAGGCAAGTGGGTTCTAGAACCGAATTTCCTTTATGAACGACTTTGAACAGGACACGATCACTCTCAGAAATTGGATTCTGTTACTGGAGAACAGCTTTGCTCATTGCTGGAGGGTGCGATGAGATCATGTGTGTCAAGGCAGCTCGTGTGTGGCCGGAGCCTTAGGAAAGAGGTCCACTATCGCTTGCTGAACTAAACCTGACTGGCAACTCAGGCTGGGAGCTCAGCAGGAGGAAGTCCAGCCAGGCCCAACCCAGCAGGAAAAAAGTTCCCTAACTGGGAGAATTCCCGGGATCACCAGTATTCTGAGACCATATCAGGCAGTGCTCTGACCCCTCAACAGTCCCCGGGTGGGAGAGGCTGGGGCTCTGCTCCAAGAGTTTACAGGCTATTAATAGTTCATGGTAGCAGAGCTGCAGGCCACTGTCCAAGGGACTTCTTTTTACCCCATGCTTTCAGCTGCTCTGCTCTTTAAACCACTCAGAAAGAATCATATTATTTGGGGAAGCTGGTTGGGAAGAGGACATGAAATCCTTCCTAGAAAAGACCACCACTTTCCCCCAATTTTTTGTTTCCTGACAGATATCCATATATTTCACCTCCCTATTTTTCTACATATTTCTAGTAAGGAAAATGAAAGCCTTTCTTCTCTGCTCTTTGAGCCTTTTTTAAGATCGTCTATAAAGAGGCATTCAGACTGTAAAACATTTTGACATTTTCTCACTTAATCCTTATCCTGAGGTTCAGTTCAGTTCAGTCTCTCAATTGTGTCCGACTCTTTGCAACCCCATGAATCGCAGCACGCCAGGCCTTCNTCTTTGAGCCTTTTTTAAGATCGTCTATAAAGAGGCATTCAGACTGTAAAACATTTTGACATTTTCTCACTTAATCCTTATCCTGAGGTTCAGTTCAGTTCAGTCTCTCAATTGTGTCCGACTCTTTGCAACCCCATGAATCGCAGCACGCCAGGCCTTCCTGTCCATCACCAACTCCGGGAGTTCACCCAGACTCAGGCCCATCGAGTCAGTGATGCCATCCAGCCATCTCATCCTCGGTCATCCCCTTCTCCTCCTGCCCCCAATCCCTCCCAGCATCAGAGTCTTTTCCAATGAGTCAACTCTTCGCATGAGGTAGGAGGCTCATTTTATCCCCATTTTGCAGGTAAGAAAACTGAGCTTCAGCAAGCTTATGTGATTCAGCCAGAACTGAAGGGCTGGCCATGATCAAGGTCAGGATTTCTTCCTCCAAGCCCTGCACTCTTTCCAGTGCCCCACACTGCCTCTCGTTTCCCTAAGGGACTCTATCCAATAGCTTTTCAGAGTTCCTGTCTGAAGAGCACAGGAGCAGAGAATTCGGAGTTTGAAAGGACCTGCCTCGTTTCCCACACAAGGCAGGAACCCCTCCCACAGTGCTCCTGGCGGATGGACGTCCTGTTTCTGGGAAGGGGAAGGAAGGAGAACCAGCGTTAACAAACCCACAAAGGACTGTATCACTGAGGTTGCCTTCACCTAGAGAGTGCATAAGTTCTAACTTGATCAGCCTAAAAACTTCATCTACACAACAAGAGTTCTCATCTAGTTAATTCAGTGGCTCAGTGATGTCATCAAGGACTCAGGTTCTTTCTGGAGTTCAGTGCTGCCATCCTCAGGGGTCAGTGTTTCTCTATATGGGCCTGAGATGGCTGCCTCCATAACAGACCTCACAGACAGCCTCAACAAGAGCCAGTAGAAAAGGGACAGGAATTTCCCCCCTATGTGTCTTCTTCCTCTTTTTTTAAAGCAAAGACTCCTTCCTGGTATCCATTAAAGATGTCTTACACATCTCCTTGGCCAGGACTGAGCCTCATGGCCACCCTTAAAACAATCTCAACCTAAGGGAATGAGATCACCAGGATGACTGCCCTGAAACAATGAATATTTATTATGCCTCCCTGAGTCACGGAGAGGAAGCATGGAGCCCTGAATACAATCAGGATTCTGCTAGCAAGGAAAAAGGGGAGAATGGTCTGGGCAGAGCTAACCAACTACTGCACAATTGCACTCATCTCACACACTAGTAAAGTAATGCTCAAAATTCTCCAAGCCAGGCTTCGGCAATACGTGAACCGTGAATTTCCAGATGTTCAAGCTGGTTTTAGAAAAGGCAGAGGAACCAGAGACCAAATTGCCAACATCCGCTGGATCATGGANCTCCAGTACTTTGGCCACGTCATGAGAAGAGTTGACTCACTGGAAAAGAATCTGATGCTGGGAGGGATTGGGAGCAGGAGGAGAAGGTGACGACTGAGGATGAGATGGCTGGATGGCATCACTGACTCGATGGATGCAAGTCTGAATGAACCCCGGGAGTTGGCAATGGACAAAGAGGCCTGGCATTCTGGGATTCATGGGGTCGCAAAGAGTCGGACACGACTGAGCGAGTGAACTGAACTGAACCAACTATCTCTGATCCTGCTAGATGCTATTTTCTCTAGCTTTAAGTGAAACAATAACATTGAAAAGAACTCAGAGACTTGAATCCTCGTCTGTTGGATTTTACCCAGCCTTTCACTCACTTCTGTGACCCCAAGTGTATCCAGAACAATGCTTCATAGAGAGGTGGCACCCAACAAGGCAGCTCACTTTAAGGCAACAGACATTTAGAGACTGCCTACTATGTGCCAAGCAGTTTGCAAGGTGCCGGGAGTATAGAAAGGAACATGGCAAAGGGTCTACCCTTGAGCTTACTATCTGACACCTTTGGGTTATTGTTATTTTTATTGCTGTTATTATTAACTAGCATTTTCTTAAGTACACATAATGTGCTACAAATTTTGAAAATATATAACATTCCTGTCAAGATTCAGGGTATTCATAATTCAAAAAGACACATGCACCTCAATGTTCATTGCAACACTGTTTACAATAGCCAGATCATAGAAGCAATCTGGATCTCCATTAGCAGAGGAATGGATAAAGAAGTTGTGGTACAATCCATACGATGAATGATTACTCAGACATGAAAAGGAATGAATGTGAATCAGTTGTAGTGAGGTGGATGAACCTAGAGCCTGTTACACAGAATGAAGTCAGTCAGAAAGAGAAAAACAAAGATTGTATATTGATGCCTATATATGGAATCTAGAAAGATGGTACTGATGAACCTATCTGCAGGGCAGGAACAGAGAGGCACGGATGTAAAGAACAGACTTGTGGACACGAGGAGAGGCCGGGACGAACTGAGCGGAGCACTGACGTCTGTCCTCTATCATGCGTAAAACAGATAGCGAATAGGGAGCTGCTGGATTATGGAGGAAGCCCAGCCTGGTGTTCTGTGACAACCCAGAGGAGTGGGATGGGGGTGGGGTGGGAGGGCGGCTCAAAAGGAAGGGAGTGTAAATATCTATATATTCTTATGGTTGATTCACATTGTTTTACAGCAGAAATCAATACAACATTGTAAAGCAATTATCTTCCAATTAAAAAAAAAAAACATTTAAAGATTGTCAGGGTATATTTTGGTTCCCAATGGCAAATGATTAGGTGACATCAAGAGATAGGAAGTAACTTGCCCAGAGTCTCAGGGTTCCAGGATGCAGGCCCAAGGACAAATTCAGCTGTATCTAACTCAGAGCCCGCCCTCTTTCTGTCAGTCACATTCTCTGTGCCCCTTGCCCAACTGAATGTTCTAGTTCACCAATGTAAAAAAAAAAATGTGTAAAGTTAAACTAGCATGTGGATATGTGGGTCTCAAAAGTTATAGTCATAGAATCATAAGGTCAGTTTTTGCTTATCTTTCCTTGTCTCTTCTGTTCTACTTAGTAGGCAGTGCCCTCCCCCGTCCAAGAGATGCAGAATTGAGCAGTTTTACCACGTTCGTGTGGCTCATAATGCCTCACATAGTTTCCAACAAAATAATTCAGAGATTCAGAGTCTCCCCTCCCTCAGCTGAAGACTCCCTCCAGGGAGAACCTGTCATCAGGGACGTGAGATGCTTCTTCCCTCTGCTTTTTAGACAATAGGTTTTCCCCAGGTCAGAAGCTGAATTCAGAGTTCCTCACTTTTACCATCAGCCTCCTGGTACCTCTGGGCCTTCTAGAGCTGCCTCAGGATGAGCCAAGGAACACGCTCTAAGATGCCGCAGGAGAAGATAAAAGACACTTGTCGGGCCGCTTTGCTCACAAGCATCCTTCCAGATGTGTCAGGAGGTTAAGGATCCCACAGGTTCCCCTGTGAGTCATGCTCCTCTCTACCGGCACATGCTGTTGGACGTCGCTGGGGTGTACTCTGCTCAGAGTCTCTGGATTGAGGATGCTTTGTGCTTAAAACAGATCTGCAGCCATCCTCTTGGGAGCCCGGAATTGGAAGAGTAGGCAGTGAGCCACCCATCTGGCCCAGGAAGTCTGTTTGAAAGGAATTATAAGAAATTCCATAAACATCACTCCCTAAACCCCATGAGTCCCACTGCAGGTCTCTCAGCAGCCTGGGCCAGCATGTCTGGAATTGGAACCCCTTAGAGCACAGGCGTATTTCTATGTTGGATGTACCAGGAATCTTTTTCCTCTCCCTCTGCAGCAAAGAGCAATGGGCAGCTTCTCAGAGCACCTCAGGCTCTGTGCCAGTCGCTCAAAGTTCTTCTTAAATAAGTGCTTCTGGGGAAGTTTGGTCAATGACCTTCCCCTGGGCTCCCAGGGCTCACTAGGTTTTCAGAGGTCAGGCTCGGGGTGAATGCGGGCCTGCCTCTGTCATTTTTCTCATGTACCCCACCCACTCATCTCCACCTTCTCCCATCTGAGATTTGGTTTCCTCTCCGTTGTTCACCTTAGTTTTTCTATCCCAGCCAATTTTCCTGGATGCTAAATAAGGTCTTCTGGCTTATGGCCAGTGTTGTAACATAGTGAGAAGGCTTCATAGTGAGAACAAGCAGAGGCTTCAGCCAGATTCAAATCCAGATACTTCTCCTTGCTGCTGAGTTCTAAGGTAACTTTCCTGAGACCCAGTTTCCTCTTTTGTAAAATAGAGACAACAATTCCCACCTCGTGGTGTTGTTGGTGAATTAAACGAGAGCTTCTGTGCTTTTGTGCAGGGAGCCTGGTAAACAGCTTGGCGTACCGTCAGATACACAACCCATGCCCGTCAGCATCGCACCACCTAGCCCACCTACACGGATTCACTTGTGCTCCAGATACGTGTCTTGAACTAACCTGAAACAGACATTTTTCAGATTCCTGGGCTGCCCTGGAAGGGTTTTGTCCATCATCCCCATCTCAGTTTTTTAAAAAATCAGAAGCTTGAAAGTTGAGGAGGGACTGGAGGGAGGGCAGTGAAGTAAGCCGGATGCTAGAAGCCCAGATTGCCTTTGGCTCAGTCTAGATTTGAGGGAAACCTGGAATTACTGCGATTTCATCACAGCGGCTGGTCCAAGATAAACCTGCCAGAACTGCTCAGAGGCCAGATCTGGACTGCAGTGATAGCCGGGGCCTGCTGAGAAGCAAGGAGAAACTATTTATCTGACATTTTTTCAACCCCAACCAAGAATTTTCTTTGGCTCAGGATGGTGTTGGGACCAGTTTTCATTTGCATGGAGCTCATTTGAGCCTCCGTGCCTCTGACAGCAGAGACTTCTTAGAAAGACTTCCATTCCCCTGCCTCCCTTCCACATGGGCCTTTCTCCGGATTCAGAAATAACGATTCATCCAGGAAGGCTGGTCCCCAGGTCCAGAACCTCCCATATAGGTTTTCTCTGATTCGGTTCCACACACAGCCCACACAGTCACACACAGGTCTGGGCAACAGCAAAGATGGCCACCAAGGAATATCTGCCCTCCTTCCAAATTGGCAGGCTTCATCTAATCGAATGCATGTTAACCGATGTGGCGCATTTTAATACATTTTGCTGTTTCAAGCTGTGGCAGAAAATTAGAGTGTGAATCTTCTTAACAGCTGCTTCCAGAGTAGCTGTCTGTAATTTCTGCATCCTTGACTCATTTTTGCCAACCGAAGAAAGACTAGTCCATTTATTATGTATCTTTGAGGGGTTTTATGGCAGTCATATCTAGATGAAAATACCTCAGTTTTTATAGTATTATTATGTAGACTCTATACTTTTCAAATAGGCAGATTCGAGGAGTGGTATGAACATTCTAGGAACAGAAAAGTGAAGTATTTTTTGAGACAACAGTCCAGAAGGAATCCATTCAGATCAGCATTGTCTGCTTCCAGCTAGTCACCTTATTCCAAAGACATTGTCCAACCTGTCTTAGGAGTCCACTGAATGTATGTCTTTGGTTCATCATTCTTACTCAAAGCCAAGCTCAAGAATGGTCTTTGCTGCACTGTCATGGCCAAAGATCAGAAACAAGTGTTCATCGAAAAGGGACTGGCTAAATTAAGTATGATATATGCAGTCAGTGGAATGCCAAATAGTCATTAGAAACAGAAGATGTAGCAAGAATGAACAAATGTTGTTAGAGACCTATATCCAAGAAATAGATCCTAGTCATACTAGCTACCCCTAGGGAGGAAAACTAGTGCCAGAGAGGCAAAGGAAAGGAAGAGGTTAGTTTTCATCATTTAATTTTTGTTTGCTTTGCATTTTGTGTCTTGTATTACCCATATAAACAATAATAAAATAATTGATTTTTCCAAAGGTACATTTAGAGTCTTGTCCAAATAAGATGATTGAACTGGCTGTATAATTCAATTATAATTACCAGCTTTCTCATCTGCTGAGCACTTAACCTGTATTAGCCTCTATATCAAAGCTACTTACTACACATTTTATCTGATTTTCCCTTCAAAGCAATCTGATGAAGTAGGTTTTACCCTTTTTATTTTCGGAATGAGGACATTGTGACTCGAAGAGTTTTTAAAAGTTGCCTAAGGTTACACAACCCACACAAAGCAAACTGGGATTCAAACCCTGGTTGGGCTAATGTTTTCCACTGGCCCTTGGGGACCTCTTACCATTATTCAGTGCGACTGCGTCTCCCTCCTCACTCTGGCCCCATGGGCCTGGCAGGGGGCTTGGCACACAGGAGGTGTCTAAGACCATGCTGGGTGAATGATAAACAGAAAGCAAAACAGTGAGAACAAGACTCAGAGAGAAACTCCCCTGAAAGGAGTGTGGCGCACGTTTGAGCGTCTTAGAACTGAGGAATGACGCCCCTCTGAGGTTACCTGGAAGACAGGAGTCTTCGTTTGGATGGCTATACTCTGCTGTGTTTGCTGGGGAGGAGGAAAAAAAATGGTCACGTTGATTTTAGTCACACCTCACAGAGCCTCATTACTTCAAAATGCCTGTCTGCTGGAAGGCCATTTCACAAGGAGAACCAGAGAATGTGGTTTTCATTAGGCTACCTTTAAAAATAACTGTCTTTGAGATGGGATCATATGAAGAAATAAGTATTTCTCTTTTGTTTCATCTTCTGTATTTCTTCATGATTGTTGGAAAATTCCAACAAGCTTGGCATTCATTGCAGGGTGAATTTGGGACCCAAACAGTTAAATATCAGCCAGTTTGGCTTCCTTGCTGCCTCCCAGCCAAGGAGATGAATGGAATGTTCATGAGGTCGCTTGGCAGGCATCCACATTCCTATGGGAACGTTGAAGCAGGGAGAGCTTTGGGACACTAAGAGGCAAATGTGTGGGAGTTACGGGGCAAACTGCGAATGATCTAAAGTCTCAGAAAAATGCACAGAGCGCCACTGGCCCGAGGATGCTTTGCAGAGAACCAGCTATGTCTCCGCCCTGGCTCACATCCATGACACGACAGAAACCACGCTGCTCAGTTCTTTCTTACAGCTGCCCAGAAGTGGAATGGCACAGGCCGCTTCCTGCACGGCTGCGGACAGGAGCTCATTAAAAGAATTTCATCAAAGAGCCCACTTCTTCAGCTGATCTTTGTACTCATTCCTCTTTCGCTCATCCTCAAGAAAATGACTTTAGGGGAATGTGCCCAACCCCCTCTTCCCTACCTTGCTCATCCCTACAGCCTTCTCTGTCCTTCCCCAAGACAGGGATTCAAACCCAGTGCATTTTCATTTTCCTGAAGGGCTTCACTGTATCATTTAAAACGTACTCCAGAGACCAGGTGAGTTCACCAGAATTCTCACATTACAACCCCTTCCAGCTTTTAGGAAAGGCTACATCTGATGGAGGACAATGGTAGAAGTGGGATTTTCCATTTTAAATTAGATACCATGATATTCATGTTCTCCCCCAAAGAGCAGCTCATCAAATACTGTCCTACTAAATAGATAGCCAGTGGGAATTTGCTATATGACTCAGAGAGCTCAAACCGGTGTTCTGTGACAACCTAGAGGGGTGGGATGGGGTGAGAGGTGGGCAGGAGGTTCCAGAGGGAGGAGATATATGTATACCTGTGGCTGATTCATGTTGATGTATGGTAGAAATCAACACAATATCATAAAGCAATTATCCTTCAATTAAAAAAAAAAAAAGAACATATCTTACTGCCACACTAGAAAGGAAGGTTGAGCCTATGCATTCAGAGACTTCTGCATGTCCCCTAAAAACCTCTTGTGCTGGTCATACTGAGAAATGCTCTCTGCTGGAAGCCCTATGCTCTGATTCTCCTTCCCACTGTGGTAGCATTGGTACCAGGGAGTGGTTAACCTTTGAGAAGAGATCTCTGTAGTAAGAACTGTTAAGTAAGGGCTGTTAAGATAAGACTTTTTTTATTCTAGCACCATTAGGCTAGGATACAGAAAGAATGGAGACATTGGGAGCTCTGGAGTTTATTTTTCTGTTTCATCTTATCTCCAGTGTTTGCAAGAAGACATCTTTCCATTTCATCTCCAAAAGCTAAAAGATAAACAAGTATTGTGTTGGCCGAAAAGTTCGTTCAAATTTTTCATAACATCTTACATTTGTTGTTATCTTATACAAGTAAGCCTCTTAGTAAAGTTTCAAACAATATTAAAGTATATAGAACAATACAGAAGTCTTTCATCACTTAGCCAATCATAGAGTCTACCTCTGAGATTACCTTTGATCATACCAGATTTCATGTAATCTGAAATGCCATCGATTGTCAGATGCATGCCCACTTCAGAGATATTAAAAGATGAAAAAAGATGCTAGGTATCTTTCCACATATTTTTCTCAACATTCCACATACCCATAGATTTTTTTATATAATTATTAATTTTTATCTTTAATATATTTATTCCAAACACATTGTTCTACAACTGCTTTCTGAACATTTCTTGGTGCACCTTCTTTTTTAGTTAAAGATTTTGTTCCCTCCACAACTGTATCTCCCGTGCTGGAACAGTCCCTGGAATATGGTAGGAAGCCATTTTCCCCTCCGGGGGATCTTCCTGACCCAGGGAGTGAACCCACATCTCTTGTGTCTCTTGCATTGGCTGACAGATTCTTAACTACTGCTCCAACTGGTAGCCCCAAGAGAGAAAGAAAGTTTCAACTAATGAATGGCCGGACTCTTTTGTTCTTCTAATGTCTACATGGTCTTCAATAGTATTTATTGAACCTTTCCCCATTTAAGTAACAAGAATGGTTACTTTATTCAAATAGATGGTTTCTTTCCATTTTTTTTTTTTTTACCTTTACAAGTAATACTGAATATCCTGACTACTGTGTTTGTAGAACAGAAATAGTCATTATCATCATGCTATTATAAGTACTTTACATGTATTAACTTATTTAATATTCACAAAAGCCATCTGAGGTTGGTGTTATCATCATTTCCATTTTTCAGATGACAAAACTGAGGGGAAAAAGAGGTTAAATGACTTGCCCCCAAAGTCAGCAGGGAATAAGTTACCCGGCCAGGATTTGGACCCTAGTCAACCTTGCACCAAAGGCCTTATGACTGTGCTCCTTTGTTTGGATGGATATCTTGAAATTGAATTGTTATGTCTGAGGGGATGAACATTTGAATCTAAAAATGCTGTATCAGTTTAATTCCCTCCCTCATTGTTTAAGACTACCTGCTTCCTGACACCCTTGCCAATAATGGGTACCATCAATTTTTAAATCACTGAAAACTATAGGTAAAAAATAGTATTTCATCATTCATTAAAGAGTCAGACACAACTGAGTGACGAACACTTTCTTTCCAGATGTACTGTGACATTAAGCTTGATTTCCATTGATTGTTGGCAAGTTATACTTTTCCTATGAATTGCCTACTCATCGTCTTTGCCCACTTTTTCTATTGGGTTTTTTTTCTTTGGTTGTTGATTCTAGGAACTCTGAATATTATTACAACTGTGACAAAAAGTTTCACCTCGGCTATTTCTTTGATATAATACAGTCTGTCACACAAAAGTTTTTAAAATCCGATGTAGTCAGGTTCATCCGTTTCTTTCTACATATGGCTTCTGACTTTTGTGTCCTTTCCCATTCACAATGATAAAGGAGTATATTTCCTTCTAAGTTTTTCTTTTTAGGTTTAACTCTATATTCCATCTGGAACCTATTTGGGGATAGAACTTGAGCTCTCTCTTTTTAAGTGGAAACCCAGTGTTCCTATCTTCATTCTTTGATGTACTATGTTTATCATACATTAAATTTCCACGAATGCAAAGATCTGTTTCTAGACCTTCTGTTTCATTGTCTTAATGGTTTATTCCTGAGCTACAACATGTCTGTAAAGAACAGAGGCACAGTCAGTGCATAATTAACGTCAATTATCTCCCTCATCTCCTGTTATCCTTCCTATATACTTTCTCTTTCCATAGTTCCAATCTATAAATCCATGTCTCTTTAATTTTTCTTATCTACTTATTAATAGAATCTTTCACCCTGAGTTTTAGGGTATAGGTCTGACCACCCTCATCTCTAATCTGAAATGAGATAATGTAGTCACTTAACCAAACCATTTTTATGTAGCATTATAGTTGTAAATCCCCTTTGTGGATCACTGCCTTGTTGCGGTGAAGCGGCTTGCATAACTAAATGAAGCTATGTGCCATGCTGTGCAGGGCCACCCAAGACGGATGGGTCATAGTGGAGAGTTCTGTAGTTCACTGGAAGAGGAAATGGCAAATCACTCCAACATTTTTGTCTTGAGTTTCCTATGAACAGTATAAAATGGCAAAAAGATATGACACCAAAAGATGAGCCCCCCAGGTTGGAAGGTGTCCAATATGCTACTGGAGATGAATGAAGGGTAATTACTAAGAGCTCCAGAAAGAATGAAGCAGCTGGGCCAAAGCAGAAACGACACTCAGTGTGGATGTCTGGTAGTGAAAGTAATAAAGAACAATACTCCATAGGAACCTGGAATCTTAAGTCCATGAATCAAGGTAAACTGGACATGGTCAAACAGGAGATGGCAAGAGTAACGTCAACATTTTAGGAATCAGTGAATGAAAGTGGGTTGGAAAGGAGGAATTCAATTCAGATGACCATTATATTTACTACTGTGGGCAAGAGTCCCATAGAAGAGTAACTCTCATAATCAGCAAAAGAGTCTGAAATGCAGTACGTGGGTACAGTCTCAAAAGGACAGAATGATCTCAGTGCCTTTCCAAGGAAAATCATTCAACATCTCAGTAAGCCAAGTCTATGCCCCAAGCACTGATGCTGAAGAAGCTGCAGTTGAATGGTTATCTTAAAACCTACAAGATCTTCTAGAACTAACACCAAAAAAAAAGAAAGAAAGATGTTCTTTTCATCATAAGACATCGGAATGCAAAAGTAGGAAGAGATGCCTAGAGTAAAAGGCAAGTTTGGCCTTGGAGTACAAAATGAAGTAAGGCAAAGGCTAACAGAGTTTTGCCAAGAGAACACACTAGTCATACCAAACACCTTCTTCCAAAAACACAAGAGATGACTCTATACACACAGACATCACAAGATGGTCAATACCGAAATCAAACTGATTATATTCTTTGCAGTCAAAGATGGAGAACCTCTACACAGTCAGCAAAAACAAGACCGGGAGCAGACTATGACTCAGACCATGAACTCCTTATTGCCAAATTCAGACTTAAATTGAAGAAAGTAGGGGAAACCACTAGGCCATTCAGGTATGATCTAAATCAAATCCCTTATGATTATATAGTGGAAGTGATGAATAGATCTGTTAGGCAGAGGGGCTGAAGAACTATGGACAGAGGTTCATAACATTGTACAGGAGGCAGTGACCAAAAGCATCCCAAAGAAAAAGAAATGTAAGAAGGCAAAGTGGTTGTCTGAGAAGGCTTTACAAATAGCTGAGGAAAGAAGAGAAACAAAAAGCAAGGGAGAAAGGGAAAGACATCCCCAGTTGAGTGCAGAGTTCCAGAGAATAGCAAGGAGAGATAAGAAGGCCTTCTTCAATGAACAGTGCAGAGAAATAAAGGAAAATGATAGAATAGGAAAGACTAGAGATCTCCTCAAGAAAATTGGAGATATCAGAGGAACATTTCACTCACAGATGGGCTTGATAAAGGACAGAAATGGTAAGGACATAATAGCAGTAGAAGAGATTAAGAAGAAGTGGCAAGAATACACAGAAGAACTATACAAAAAAGGTCTTAATGATTGGGATAACCTCAATAGTGTGGTCACCCACCTAGAACCTGATGTCTTGAGGTGGGCCCTAGGAACTCAAGTGGACCTTAGGAAGCATTACTACAAAAAAAAAAAAAAAGACCTAGAAGAGGTGATGGGATTCCACCTGAGCTATTTCAAATCCTAAAGATGATGCTGTTAAAGTGCTGCTGCACTCAATATGTCAGCAAATTTGGCAAACTCAGCAGTGGCCACAGGACTGGAAAAGGTTAGTTTTCATCTCAGTCCCAAAGAAGGGCAGTGCTAAATAATGTTCAAACTACTGGACAATTGCACTTATTTGCCATGCTAGTAAGGTTATACTTAAAATCCTTCAATCTAGCCTTCAGCAGTGCTTGAATCGACAACTTCCAGATGTACAAGATGGGTTTAGAAAAGGCAGAAGAGCCAGAGATCAAATTGCCAAAATTTGTTGGATCATAGAGAAAGGCAGAGAATTCCAGAAAAACATCTATTTCTGCTTCATTGACTATGCTAAAGCCTTTGACTGTGTGGATCACAACAAACTGTGGCAACTTCTTCAAGAGATGGGAATACCAGACTATCTTACTTGTCTCTTGATAAACCCATATGCAGGTCAAGAACCACAGTTAGAACCTTACATGAAACAACTGACTGTTTCAAAATTGAGAAAGGAGTATGACAAGACTGTATATTGTCACTCTGTTTATTTAACTTATATACAGAACACATCATGCAAAATGCCAGGCTGGATGAGTTACAAGCTGGAATCAAGATTGCCATAAGAAATATAAAAAACCTCAGATATGCAGATGACACCACCCTAATGGCAGAAAGCAAAGGAGAACTTTCCAGTAGTTGCATGTAAATGTGAGAATTAGACCATAAGAAAGGCTGAGTGCCGAAAAATTGATGCTTTCAAATTGTGGTGCCGAAGAAGACTCTTGAAATTACCTTGGACAGTAAGGAGATCAAAGCAGTCAATCTTAAAGGAAATCAACCCTGAATACTCATTGGAAGGACTGAGGCTGAAGCTGAAGCTCCAGTACTCTGGCCACCTGATGGGAAGAGCTGACTCACTGGAAAAGACTCTGATGTTGAGAAAGACTGAAGGCAAAAGGAGAAGAGGGCAGCGGAGGATGAGACAGTTAGATAGCATCACCGACTCTATGGACATGAACTTGGGCAAACTCCAGGAGACCGTAAGGGTCAGGGAGGCCTGGCATGCTCCATGCGGTCCCTCTGGCAGTCCATGGGGTCACAGAGTCAGACATGACTTAGCAACTGAACAACAACAAAATAGCTATAAATAACATAGCTTCCTCCCAGTCCCATTAAACCAGCCACCCTCTCCTTATTAATCAGAATAAGAAACAGTTGAATTTCAGGACTTTCTTGGTGGTCCAGAGGTTAGGACTCTGTGCTTCCAATGCAGGAGGCACAGGTTCAATCTCTAGTTGGGGACCTAAAATTCCATATGCCATGACATGTGGCCAAATTTTTTGTTAAGTTTTTGGGATCACTGGATGATTCCCCATGGCCGTATGGCCTGCACAGAATCCCACAGGTATCCTCACCACCCCCAGATTCATTGATTCTCACTCAAGGACCCCTCTCGTGGGGCTAGCTCTGTGAATGAAGGTGACTCTTCTACCACTATATTCCAGTCCACCTCTGGCCTCCAGAGTGTTACTGACACTGTGAGATCTCTCTCAAGTCATGAATAAAAATATCATATTTTTCCTGCAAGTTACCTAGTTTCAACACATTGAAGCTTTACGATTTGGACCATAATAATCTAGTCTCTATTCCAACTGCTCCTCCGAATAATGCAGAATAACATCTGGTTAAAAGCAAGGCCCCAGAAGCCAGTCGGCTCTGTCTGATCCCAGTTGCCCCCTCAACAAGCTGTGTGACCTCAAGCCTCTGTCTATCTCAGCTTCCTCATTTGTAAAAAGAGGGTCATGATGGTAGTAAACCCATCTTAAAGAGTTGTTGTGAGGCTAAATAAATTAATAATTATAAAGTAATTAGAACAGTGCCTGATTCACAGTAAAGCCCTGGACGTATTTGCTAAAGTAAGTTAAAAGAACCATAAAGCCTTTCCTACATTTTTATTAATCTCATCTACTCCACGTAAGATTTGGTTTCTTTAGATTTCTCTCTCCTTAAATATGCATGTGAAAATATTCTTTAGATATACCAACTAGGCTTGGAACATATGTGCTTTTTCCCATCCTCCATAGATGCCCTGCGGATTTCTGAGACTGCTAATCTCATAGAAATAATAGTAGTGAGAGTAACAATAATAATAATAATGAAGTTTGCAAGGTTTACATGAAGAAAACTTCTAAACTCTCTTGGAGAAAATAAAAGATTTGCCTAAGTGAGTAGTAAGACTCAGTGTCATAAGATGTCAATTATTCCGGAGTTAATTTGTAAATCAACTCAATAAACATATGAGTAAGTTTTTCAGAACTAAATAAGGTGATTCTAAAAATTATATGCACCTGAGATGGAAAAAAAAAAAAGAAACAAACTATAAAAAAAAATTAAAAAAAACTAAAAATTATATGAAAGACAAAAATAAACATATCCTGGAAATTCTAAAAAAAGAAAAGAAATGAGGAGGGAACTATGCTTAGCAGATTTTAAAAGTGTTTTTTTTATAAAACTTCATGTGCTCTTGGTACATGAATTCACAGGCTGATGAACAGAAAGAATAAGAAATGAGACTGTAGTGTACCATAAGGGAGACATCTCAAATTAGTGGAGAGAGATAGTGTTGATGGTGTTGGGGCTGTTAGTAGCCATTGTGAAAACCCATAGACATTCAGTTGTCATCGGAAGTAGTTTTAAACATGTGTGTTTGTGTGTGTGTGTGTGTGTGTGTGTGTATGTAGTGTCAGGCTGGGGTGAAGGGTGGGTTTGCAGGATCTCAGTTCCCCAACCAGAGATTGAACCTGGGCCTTCAGCAGTAAGAACACGGAGCCCTAACCACTGGACCAGTAGGGAATTACCAGCAGTAGTTATTTTCTATAAAAAAAAAAAAAACTGCAGACACTGAATTAGTGAATACTGAACCATTTTTGCCAGGAGAAATACAGGATTAGGGTTCTGCCAGCCTCTGGTCACAACATTTCATCAACTGATCAACAAATACTTTGTTTTATGGGCCTTTCTGTTTAAAGACCCTTTATTAATGTACATTGTTGACTCATTAATATGTAACTCATGGCCAACAGCACTGTAACTCCTGCCTGAACAAAGCTTATCGAACAGCCATATTTTCTCTGTAAGGTACTATAATTGTAACCTTCTTGTGCCTGAGAATACTAGACGGCACTTCAGTGCTGCACTTGGGAGCCATTTTAAATAGCAAAATTCCCAAGAAACAGTACAGAATTGCAAAATGTGGTGCTAAATAGACCACAAAAAGAACACTCATGTCCAGTACCAGAGCTGAAACAAGAAGGCAGAGCATCATCGTGGTCAACCTCAGCTGAGAACATGCATGCGACAGGAAATTCTAATATTCGCCACTCCTTGTATGTCCATAAATGACAGTGAAAGCATTGTGAGTATTGATTTTGGAGTAACGAACATATTTTAGCAAGTAGGTGAATTTGTAAGCGTAGAATCTGTGAATAATGAGGATAGATGTAGTTAGAACCATATCTCACATAGCATACCAGAATAAATTCTAAAGCATCAAATCTTGAAATGTTAAATGATAATCATAAAGTATTATAAAAATAGTAGACAATTTTCTTTATAACCTTGGAGTGGAGAATTTTCTAATCAAAACAAAAAATCAAAAAGCCACAAATAAAATTGTTTAATTTTGACTCCTGTAAAAAACAAAAACAACTTGAAGATAAAAAAAAGAACTACTCTAACATAAGTCAAGCTTAGTTCCTAAACAACCAAAATAGCAAAAGGTAAATGACAAATTGGGAAAATATTCACAATTCTTTTCAGAACAAAAAGCTAATCTCCTCACAATATAAAATGTCCTAGAAAGAGACAAAAAAAAACCCTAAACTACAATTTAAAAAAAAACCTGGAAAAGGATATGAAAAATTCAGAGAAAAAATATATACAATTCATAAAGCATATAAAATATTCAACTTTATTCATAATAAAAGGAATGTAAAGGAAAGCTATGTTTAGATATTATTTCTCATCAACCTAGCAAAAATCCAAAAGAAAAGACTGATGTGATGACATCACTTTGAAGAAACGTTTACTTTTATACATTTCCATTAGGGGTTTTAATGGTACAGCCTGTATTGAGGACAAGTTGCCAGTAATTGCATTCAATCATGCTAAATTGCTTCAGTCATGTTAGACTCTTCGTGACCCCATGGACTGTAGCCTGCCATGCTCCTCTGACAGTGGGATTCTCCAGGCAAGAATACTGGAGTGGGTTGTCATGCCCTCTTCCAGGGAATCATCCCAACCCAGGGATCAAATCCGCTCTTCCTGTGGCTCCTGCATAGCAGGCAGATTCTTTACTACTGAGCCACTGGGGAAGCCCCTGCCAATAATTATCAGAATTCAAATGCATATAACCTTTGACCCAAAAATTCACTCTTAAGCCTTTTGTCTATACTTAGACACATGCAAAATGACCAATGGACAGAGTTATTCATTGCAACATTGTTGTCATTAGCCAAAGATTAGAATGTCAATAAAATAAGGATTGAATACACTATGGTTATTTAAACAACAGAAAACTGCAGCTGTAAAAACACATGAAAAAGTTCTCTATGGACTAACACAAAAAGATCATGGAGATATATTGCTAAGTGAAAAGCAAAATACAGAAAAATATTTATATGATCCCTTGTGTAAAAAGGAGAGAAGAAAAAATATTATGTCCACTGGCTTGCATATGCATAAAAATTCAATGAAAAGATTATTAATAAACTAATAACAATGAGTAGTACTATAGGAATTGAGCAAATATAGGAACAAAGTCAGAAGGAGACTATTTTAGAATTACTGATTCTGATCGTTGGAAATGTATACCATACTCCAAAAATTAAATTTTTTATTTAAAGTTTTATTTATAATCCAAAAATTAAATAGACAATTATATTTAAAAATGGAAACCGCATAGATCAGATTATAAGATGAAGGCACATTATCTTTTTATCAACACAAGAACAGAAAGGCAATTAGAAACTCCAAGAAGGGGAATTCCCTGGCAGTCCAGTGGTTAGAACTCCATGTTTTCATGGCCAAGGGCCTGGGTTTGATCCATCGTTGGGGAATTAAGATACCACAAGCCACACTGCAGGGCCAAAACAGAGGGAAAAAAGAGAAAGAAACTCCCTGAAGAGAACAGAAATGCTGTGTAAGAAAGGCCTAGTCCAAACAGAAAGCAAACTAAAAAANTTAGAACTCCATGTTTTCATGGCCAAGGGCCTGGGTTTGATCCATCGTTGGGGAATTAAGATACCACAAGCCACACTGCAGGGCCAAAACAGAGGGAAAAAAGAGAAAGAAACTCCCTGAAGAGAACAGAAATGCTGTGTAAGAAAGGCCTAGTCCAAACAGAAAGCAAACTAAAAAAATCATGGAACAATACTTTATATGCCAAGTGAATCTATTTAACCCTGATGCTTAGGACAACATCATTTATGCCCTATCCATTCTCTGGGTCCCAGAGTCTTGAGCAATCAAGTCAGGTCAGGTCAGTTCAGTTCAGTAGCTCAGTCGTGTCCGACTCTTTGCAACCCCATGAATCGCAGCACGCCAGGCCTCCCTGTCCATCACCAACTCCTGGAGTTCACNAAGAGTTGTGTGCCAAAGAGTACATCTCATTTTCTCTCAACTCTTGCTAGAATTTCAAGAGTTGCTATCCAGATTCTATCTGACTCAGCCGCTGAAGTGTTCATGAGTATAGCGGAAGGCTTGGTTTATGGATAAATGTATGTGATTATGGCATTTCATCATGGAATAGACTCAAGAGCAGGGGTCAGCAAACTACAACCCACAGATTAATTCTGGCCCACTGCCTGTTTTTGTAAATAAAATGTAATTGCAACGGGGCTACACTCATGTATTTACATATTGTTTATAGCCGCTACCATGCTATAATAGCAGAGCTGAGTAGTTGCAAGAAGAGAACATACAGCCTGTAAGCCAAAAATATTTACTACCTAGCCTTTTGCAGAAAAATTTCACCGAACATAGTGCAAGAGTATGTAGGCCTGACATCCAGCAAATTCCCACTGACAAAATCAGATAGACACATAGCCTGAATCACTACAAAAAATCTTGCTTTGGAGGTATAAGTATAGATAAAATCATCATTATCATCATATATAAAATGTAATTACATAGATATATGTACACATATATATATACATACATATATGTCTGTATATGCATATACTATCACTGCAAAATAGTGAGGTCAGGATCAAGATGTTCATTCAAAGGGGCTATAATAATCTTATCCTCATTCTTCTTTCTCACAAGAATCCAGTGTGTTCTACACACTTAAAGAAGCCAGCACATTTAATACAAATAACAGATTCCATTAAAATCAGACCTGTCACATTCTGGTTCCCTGGGCTCAAACAGTGAGACACCGCATGTGAAGTGACCTACACATTGTCAGTGAGTGAATGGTGGTTATTAGTTTTACCTCACCTATCCCCTTTGGCCTGGATCCCACTCTTTTTTCTCTTGCTTTTTTCATTCCCTGGTCCCATTTCTCAACCACCACTTCCTTTAATTACTGACAATATCTTTTTAAAAATCCTTTGTTTTGTCTGTATTTAGGTACTTATTTTTTAATTGCAAATTATTGAAGGCTAGAAGCTTCACTAAGTTGCCACTAACTAGTAATCAAAAAGATGTCATGTAGTTATCTGGAAGAGTTATATTCCCATGGAAAAGGAAANTCAACCACCACTTCCTTTAATTACTGACAATATCTTTTTAAAAATCCTTTGTTTTGTCTGTATTTAGGTACTTATTTTTTAATTGCAAATTATTGAAGGCTAGAAGCTTCACTAAGTTGCCACTAACTAGTAATCAAAAAGATGTCATGTAGTTATCTGGAAGAGTTATATTCCCATGGAAAAGGAAATGGCAACCCACTCCAGTATTCTTGCCTGGTGAATTACGTGGACAGAAGAGTCTGGCAGACTACAGTCCATGAGGTTTGGATACAACTTGAGTGACTAACACACACACACATATACTTTTATATGTTATATATTAACTATATAAAACTATATAATATACTAATATATAGTTACATATATTTTAATAGTTAATACCATAAGAAATAAAGAGAAATCTCCACATCCTAGAAATGAAGAAGAAACTGAAAATCAGAATAGTAAATATGAGAAGTGACTCTGCGAAGGCCCTTGAGGAAGAAAAGTGATGCTAGTTTCAGTAACCTAGGGATTTGGATTTCCATACCCTTGTAAGGACAGAAAAGCCATTTGTAATGGTAGGAGTTAGAAATGAGATATCTACACAAAGCTCAGCACCTCCTAAGGGGGAAAAACTATCTATTAGCACATAAGGATTATAAGAAAGTTTGTCAGTCTTTTCTTAGGATCTAGATTGATAAACACGAAAAGCCTCTTTGACAATTCAAAAATGTAAGCCTGCAACATACATGGCTTTGGACTTGAAATTGACTTTCTCCATGTAATCTGAGGACATCAAAGTTGTCCAGTGGTTGAAAAGAATTATTTTATATTTTTTCTCAGTTTATCTTTTGTGGGTTTTTAATAGGTGGGAATACTGAACAGCTGAGAATTTAACATATCCTGGCAGACAGAAATACAAAACTACCCTGGAAGGATATGCCTTCAGTGTTGACTGGCTCCAGAGGATTTCAACAGAAAATGCCCACTGAGGATGAGCTTATAATAAAAGATATCAATGTCAGACGTTTGAAAAATTATGTACCATGAGTAAACTGTGTGCCCCATATACAACACGATGTAATAACTGAAATCTTAGGTACGGTCTGAATCCATAAGATAGATATGCTTAAAGTTACCAAATATGAGAAATTCCACTTTTGGCCAACATGAAGTAACAGAGATAGGATATGCTTTTCATTTGAAACAACCCCAAAATGACACTCTATATGAAACAATGGTCTTCAGATATTGGTCATCAGCCAGTCTGGACAGTGACACCTAAGAGAGAGGGAACATAAAAGGTGAGCCCAACAACTGCCTCAGCTTACTGCTTGGAGGGAATTTTCCTGCCACAACACAAGAAAAGAGAAGGGAGGCAGAGACTTGCAGTTTCCTTATGTTGAAAAGAGAGCTGTAAGATGGGAGGCTGAAGTGGCTAGAGCTCCCAGGACAGAAAACCAGAGAAGAGAAAAATCGGCCAAGAGACAGCTCCAGAGATCATCTGAGCCTCTTGAGTCTTCAGCTGAATACAGATCAGAGCATGCTTGTGAGAAAACTACTCAAGGATGGGGAAATAATCAACCAAAAATAGCAGAGGGAAACTCCCCAAAGCTCGCACCAAGCCAGGAATAGTTCATTTTCCTGCCAGCCAACATGGAAAACCTCCTAATTCACAGGCATTGGGTGGAATACTTAGAAGGATGTCACTTCATTAGTAATACCAAGAACAAAGAATATAGTGATGGGTACAGAAAGACAATTAATAGTAATTAAGAGGTCAAGTCATCAAAAAGGAAATGATCCTTGACTTGAGGAGATGTAGCTGAGAGCCTGAGGAGGCTGGGGTTACTAGCATTTACAGGACAAGAGTAAATGAGGAGACCAAGCATCACAGAAAGAGTTCCAGGATTTGTAGAAGGTCTCCTCGACTATTCAACTGAGTATAATAAGCACATGTGTGTGAGGAAAGGAGCCAAGGCTGGGGAAAGAACTATCTAAAGATTTAGAAGTGACAATGTCCAGCACTCTCACAGAGCTAGCAATGGTGCCTGTTCCTACCAGTCAGGCTGAAAAAGCTTATGATTCTCAGAGTGTGAGGTAGAACACACAGAAGACTCTTGTGTTAATAGTGGGGAATAGTCAAGGCCTCCACTAAGCACTGCTTTAGCTTTGCCTAATAAATCTTAGAAACAAATCCTGAAAGATTTTAAGTAACTTAACTGTGTCTCAGATCAAAGGGTGAGAACAAAAGTATCCAGCATCCATCAAGGAAAAATCCACCATGTCTGTGATCCAAGTTTTAAAATTTCCAGATGCAAAAGAAAAAAAGGCAAAAGATGACCCATAATGAGATAAATACAAACATTAAAACCAAATCAGAACTGACACAGATATTAAAATTAGCAAACATCAGTCATTAAAAGTTACTATGATTATATTCTGGAGAAGGCAATGGCATCCCACTCCAGGACTCTTGTCTGGAAAATCCCATGGATGGAGGAGCCTGGTAGGCTGCAGTCCATGGGGTCGCTACTAGTTGGACATGACTGAGTGACTTCACTTTCACTTTTCACTTTCATGCATTGGAGAAGGAAATGGCAACCCACTCCAGTGTTCTTGCCTGGAGAATCCCAGGGACAGGGGAGCCTGGAGGGCTGCCGTCTATGGGGTCGCACAGAGTCGGACACGACTGAAGCAACTTAGCAGCAGCAGCAGCATGATTATATTCCATATGTTAAAAAACAGTTAAGTAGAGGTATGTAAGATGTTTTTAAAAGAACCAGAAACAAACAAACAAAAAATCTAGAGGAGAAAATTACAACGTGTGAGATGATAAATATACTGGATAGGATTAAAGGCAAATTAGATTTTGCAGAAAAAAAGGTTAATTAACCTGAAGATGGAAGGATAGAAATTATCCAAAGAAAGAAACTAGAAAGAAAGAGAAATCTTCTTAAATGAGCACAGCATCAGTGAGCTATGGGAAGACTTCAAGTAGCCTAATTATGTTTGTAGTCAGAGTCCCTGAAGGAGAGAAAATGTAGGAGAAGAAAAAATATATCGAGAAGTAATTATCATAATTTTAAAAACTGGGTAAAATCTATAAGCCCACAGATTCAAGAACCTCAGCAAACCACAAGAACAAGAAATATTAAGAAAAACACACCACTTCCCATCATAAATCATTCAAAACAAGTGATAAAAAACCTAAAAGTAGTCATATTTTTAAAGAAAGCTAAAACAAAACAATATGTTGCATCACACCTTCTAGTTTCAAACCATAGTATAAAGCTACAGTCATCAAAACAGTATGGCACTGGCATAAAAACAGACACACAGATTGGCGGAACACAATACAGAGTCCAGAAATAAACCCATGCATATTTGGTCAATTAACTTACAACAAATGAGCCAGTACTATACAGGGAAGGATAGTCTCCTTAATGACTGATGGGAAAAAGTAGATAGACACCTGCAAAAAAGTGAAACTGGACCACTGTTTAAAACCATACACAAAAATTAACTCAAAACAGATTAAGGACTTGAATGTATTACAGGAAGCCATGAAACTCCTAGAAGAAAGGGAGTAAGCTCCTTGACGTTGGTAATGGCAATGATTTTTTTGGATTTGACACCAAGACAAAGGCAAAAAAAATTAATTAATGGAATTATATCAAACTAAAAAACACACAGCAAAGAAAACCATCAACAAAATGAAAAGGCAAGATACTGAATGAGAAAATATTTTCAAATTGTATATCTGGTAAGGGGATAATATCTAAAATATATAAAGAATTCATAAAATTCAATAGCAAAAAACAATGCAATTAAAAACTGAATAGACATTTTTTTCTCAAGAAGACATACAAATGGCCAATAGGTACATGAAAATGAAATCAAAACCATGATATCACCTCATACCTGTTAGGATAGTTACTATCAAAAAGACTAGAGATTAATGTTGACAAGGATGAGGAGAAAGGAGCCCCTTGTGCACTATTGATGGGAATGTAAATTGGTATAGCCACTATGGGAAAGAGTACAGAGTTTCCTCAAAAATTAAAAATAGAACTACCATATGATCCAGCAATTTCACTTCTGGGTATGTATCCAAAGGAGATGGAAACACAGTATCAGAGAGATACTTATACTCCCAAGTTCATGTTGCATTATTCACAATAGCCAAGGCACAGAAACAACCTAAGTTTCCATCAAGGGTGAATGAATAAAGAAGAAAGATAGACAGATACTTACATAAATATACACAATGGAATATTATTCAACCATTAGAAAGAAGGAAATCCTGCTATTTGCAACAACAAAGATAGGACTTGAGAGCATTATGCTAAGTGAAACAAGTCAGAGAAAGACAAATAAATATTGCATGCTATCACTTAAATGCATGTTATCTTTAAAAACAAGTCAAAGTGATAGAAACAGAGAGCAGAAAAGTGATTGCCAGAGCTGAAGGTGGGGGAAATAGGGAGAGGCTAGTAAAAGGATATAAATATTCAGGTATAAAATGAATAAAGTCTGAGGATCTAATGTAAAACAAGGTGACTACAGTTGATAACACTGTATTTTATAATTGAAATTTTCTAAAAGAGTAGAATTTAAATGTTCTTAGCAAAAAAAAAAAAGAAAGAAAGAAAGAAAGATAATATATGAGGTAGTGAATGTGGGTGGGTTTTTTTCCGATTGGGTGTTTTTTGAGGTTTGTCTTTTTTTTTTGGTCATACTGCACCATGCAGGAATTTCCCAACCAGGGATCGAATCTGTACCCCTTGCAGTGGAAATGCAGAGTCTTAACCACTGGACCTCCAGGGAAGTCCCATCATGGATGTATTAATTAATGAGATGGTGGGAATCTCTTTACAATGTACATGCATAGCAAATCATTACAAGGTATACTATAAATACCTTCTAATGTATCAATTATACCTAAATAAACCCATAAAAAGCAATATATAACATATGGGGGAACAAGAATAACTTGCTAGAAACAATGCAGATGAGAAGATATCAGACAAAATCTTTAACATCCTGAAAGAAAATAAATATCAGCCTAGAATTCTATATTCAGCATAAAGATCTTTCAAAAGAAAAGATGAAATAGATTTATTCAGATACTCAAAAGCTAAAAAAAAAAAAAAGAAAGAAAGAAAGAAAAATTACCACCAGCAGACCCACACTATAAGAAATAGTAAAAGAAATCCCTTAGGCAGAAGCAAAAAAAAAAATGATTTCAAAAATGGATCTGCACAAAGAAAGAACACTGCAAACGGTAACTACATAGGTAAATATATAAGATTTCTTTCCTTCATATAAATTCTAATAAAGCTAATGACCCTTTAAACAAAGGCAATAATGGCTGAATGTGGGTTTTATAATGTATGTAAAAGGAAAACTTGTAACAGTAGTTGCCCCATCACTTCATGTCAGACAAAAGAGGAAAAGGGGGAAGTATTTATATATTTTGGTGATATATTTCATTTTTTTGGACTCCAAAATCACTGGGGACAGTAAACTGCAGCCAGGAAATTAAAAGATGCTTGCTCCTTGGAAGGAAAGCTATGAACAACCTACACAGTGTAATAAAAAGCAAAGACATCACTTTGCTGACAAAGATCCATATAGTCAAAGCTATATTTTTTCCAGTAGTTATGTGTGGATGTGAGAGTTGGACCATAAAGAAGGCTGACTGCTGAAGTAATGATGCTTTTGAACTGCGGTGTCAGACAAGATTCTTGAGAGTCCCTTGGACTGCAAGGAGATCAAACCAGTCAATCCTAAAGGAAATCAACCCTGAATACTCATTGGAATGACTGATGCTGAAGCTGAAGCTCCAATACTTTGTCCACCTGATGCAAAAAGCTGACTCACTGGAAAAGTTTCTGATGCTGTGAAAGATTAATGGCACGAGGAAAAGGGGATGACAGAGGATGAGGTTGTTAGATGGCATCACAGACTCAATGGGCATGAGTTTGAGCAAACTCCAGGAGATAGTGTAGGACAGAGGAGCCTGGTGTGTTGCGGTCCATGGGGTTGCAAACAGTCGGACGTGACTTCCAAACTGAACAACAACCACAGCAACATAACAATAGCACAAAGTTTATGAGGAAAGAGATGGAAGCAAACTATTGAAGAGTTCTTATACTACATATGAAGTGGCGTAATATCACTTGAAGGTAGAATGTGATGTCAATGATGTATATTACAAACCCTAGAGCAGCTTCTAAAATAATAACAGGAGCTTAAATTAATAATCAATTCATAACTTTTGTGGTAAAATAGAATCACAGAATATATTCAATTCATCTAAAAGAAGTAGGAAGAGAGGGTAAAAGGATCAAAGGAAAACAGGACAAATGGCAAGGGAGGCGGGGAGTAGGAAACAGAACAATATCAGTAATCATATTGCGTGTAAGTGGTCTAATTGCTCTAATTAAAAGCAAAAATTGTCAGATAGGTTAGAAAAAAAAGTAAGGCCCAATTATATGCTGCCTATAAGAAACTCACTTCAAGCATAAAGAGCAGAGGTTACCTTCCTTGGTCTTCTTGCCAGAAGGTTTTTGCTGAGATTTACTTTCCATACCTGTTTCAGTGCTATAACTGGAGCCACCTGTGGGTTAAAGCTTGGGATAGAAAGGAGGAAGCAAAACCAGGAATTCATTCCCATATTGATTTTTCTTCAAGATCTGACTTCCTTCCCCCATTTGAATATTACTTTTTAAAAATTTTTCCCAGACTTAAAGGAGTTTTAAAAAACTTTTTATTCCGAGTTATTAGTTATAATCTGTGGGAAACATAGGCTGTAGTGGACTTAACCCATCTTGACCAGCACTGGAAGTTACAAATAACGTTTTAAGAAGTGAAGGTTAGGAACATACTTTCGGCAGTGACAGAGAATCATAAACTGATAAACTCATGAAAAAATAGTCACATTCATTTATAATCAGAGAAATGAAAATTACTGTGTTAAAATTTGTACACATCAGCTTGGTGATATAACATCTGATAACATCAAGAGTGAAGAAGACAGAAGGAAACAGAAACTCTTACCTGTTTTAGATGGAATTGTAAATTGGCATAACCAATTTCTAACCAAAGACAAAAGAGTTTAGAGAATATCTCATGCAAAATCCATAGGCACAAATTTGAAAACCTATAAAAAATTGATAATTTTCTAACAAAATTAAAATTGTCAATATTAATCTGAAAGGAAATAGAAAGTTTGAATAGACCAAATATAAATGTTGAAAATGACCAAAAAAATCTACCATTGAAAATGACATTAAAGGGATTTCTCTGGTGGTCCAGTGGCTAAGACTCCAAGCTCCCAATGCTGGGAGCCTTTGCTTGATCCCTTGTCAGGGTAATAGATCCCATAGACCACACTAAGCATCCGAATGCCTAACTAAGAGTTTGCAGCTAAAGACGCTGCATGCCACAACAAAGAGTGAAGATTCCATGTGCCACGGCTAAGATCCAGTATAGCCAAATAAATAAATAATTTTTCTTTTAAAAAAATGGCATTAAAACCAAATGGGTTTAGAACTCAGCTTCATCTAAGCTATAAGACAAATTATTATTTTTCTATTTAAATTACTTCCAGAGACATAAAAATATGGAAAACTTGCCAATTCATTTTACTAGCACTTTTTGGTTAGTTTTTGTTTGTTTGTTTGTTTTTGGCTGTGCCTCATGGCATGCAGGATCTTAGTTCTGTAACTTTAGGGAGCCCCGGCCATGAAAGAACAGAGTCCTAACTACTGGACCACCAGGGAATTCCCACTAGCAAACATTTTAACAACCAAATTGGTTGCAGGTAACACAAAATGAAGATGATCGAGCTCATCCATTTATTTAGAAAGAAAAATTCTAAACAAAGTACTAGTGGATAAAATGTACAGTAAAACCCATATTATCAACTAGGATTTATTTTAGAAATTCAAGATGGTACAATAGAAGACTGATCAACATACTAAGATCATGGCATCCGGTCCCATCACTTCATGGCAAATAGATGAGGAAATAGTGGAAACAGTGGTAGTCTTTATTTTGGGGGGGCTTCAAAATCACTGCAAATGGTGACTGCAGCCATGAAATTAAAAGACACTTGCTCCTTGGAAGAAAAGTTATGACCAACCTAGACAGCTTATTGAAAAGCAGAGACGGTACTTTGCCAACAAAGGTCCATCTAGTCAAAGCTATGATTTTTCCAGGAGTTGTGTATGAATGTGAGAGTTGGACTACAAAGAAAGCCTAGTGCTGAAGAACTGATGATTTTGAACTGTGGTGTTGGAGAAGACTCTTAAGAGTCCCTTGGACTATAGGGAAATCCAACCAATTAATCCTAAAGGAAATCAGCCCTGACTATTCATTGGAAGGACTGATGCTGAAGCTGAAACTCCAATAGTTAGGCCACCTGATGCAAAGAACTGACTCATTTGAAAACACCCTGATGCTGGGAAAGATTGAAAGCGGGAGGAGAAGGGGACAACAGATGATGAGATGGTTGGATGGAGTCACAGACTCAATGGACATGAGTTTGAGTAAACCCCGGGAGCTGGTGATGGACAGGGAGGCCTGGCGTGCTCCAGTCCATGGGGACCCAGAGAGTCATACATGACTGAGTGACTGAACTGAAATGCACTGATCAACATAATTCATTACATAAAGACATCAAAGGAGAAAAACTGTATCATCATTGAGCTTCTATCAACATCTGTCAACATGTTTAAGAGTAATAGGTATTAAGAAGCATAGCTGAAAGAAAGAGAGCTCCTAATTATCTTTTAAACTGAATTCTAGTTGTATATGATCAGCATTTCATGTGTCCTTCCTAATTACATAAACCAACACTTTTTTCTTTTATTTACATTTCTCTTAATTACATAAACCAATACTTCAAGTAGTTTGATTTGGAATGTTATCACTTGAAATTGTGAGTACATATTAATATAAGCATCAACAGAAAGACCACTAAAAGAAAAGATTATTCAATAAGATAGTCACTACAAGATAAATATTTTTAAAGTCAATAGAGAATCTTCACATATTGCTCATGGGGATGTAAAATAGTGTAGCCACTCTGGAAAACAGTTGGGCAATTTCTCAAAAAGTTAAATATAAAATTAACATATAACCCAATAATTCCATTCGTACATATCTACCCAAGAGATATAAGACATACATCCACACAAAGACTTCACGAACTGTTCATAATAGTCCATAACTGAAAACAATCTAAATGTCCATTACTGGTGAAAGAATTGGCAAGGTGTGATACAAACATAGTTCACCAGGCACTCTGTCTATCAGATCTAGTCCCTTAAATTAAATAGCTGTGAAAGGAAGAGAAGCGAAAAGCAAAGGAGAAAAGGAAAGATACACCCATTTGAATGCAGAGTTCCAAAGAATAACAAGGAGAGATAAGAAAGCCTTCCTCAGCAATCAATGCAAAAACAATAGAATGGGAAAGACTAGAGATCTCTTCAAGAAAATTAGAGATACCAAGGGAACNAAGATCTCAAAGGAGGAAAGAAAACATACTAAAATTAATTTATGGTGATTGTTCCACTACTCAGCAACATGACTGAAATCCATCAAAATGCACACTAGTAATGAGTGAATTCTACCATACTGTAAAATTTACCTTAATAAAGCTACTAAAAAATTAAAAATAAAGGAAGAGATTTCTGATATACAAATGATAATCAAGTAAATATATAAGAAAACATCCCATTCACAACCATAGAAAATCATAAGTTATCTAGGAATTATGTAACAAAAAATGTTTGGAACTTGTTGGAAATTATAAAATTCAAAATTCTATGAGAACATTAAATCTTGAATAAATGGAAAGAGATATCTTGTCTTTTAAAAGGAAACTTCACCATCATAAATTTTTCCTAACTTAAACTATAAATTCAGTGTTTTTTCAGTCAAAATCCCATCTTGATTTTTTAGAAGGAGTCTGAAAAAATGATTCTTAAATTTACCTAAAATTATAAACATGTGAGAATAACCAGGAAAATCCTTAAAAGAACAAGAAATGGAAACATGTCATACAACATTATTATCATAGATCATAATACTTAAACAGTACAATTTATAGATATATCAATGAAATGAAATAAAAATTAGTAAATCAGCAAATAAATATGCATATCTAATGTATTATATATCAAAGTTCAAAGCAAAGGGCAAAATATGGAATATTTAATACATGGTGTTTTGACTGGTGTCAAGTCATTTGGAAAAATACGAAGCGATCTGACCTCATTTCATACTCTAGAATAAAATCCAGATGGATGCTATTTCTATAATAGCTGAGTAAAGAAGACTTCACTAAGCATTTCACAAGGATTATTGCCTATACAGAAAAGGTTGATACATTAGGTTGCATTTTACTTAATAGTATTTGAGAGCTGGTACTGTAGCAAGCACTTTTCTAAGCATCTAAAAACTAGTAATGTATTTAATCCATGTAACAACCCTATGATGTAGGTACTAGTACTAGCCCTATAAATAAACCTCTGTTGTGNCTATACAGAAAAGGTTGATACATTAGGTTGCATTTTACTTAATAGTATTTGAGAGCTGGTACTGTAGCAAGCACTTTTCTAAGCATCTAAAAACTAGTAATGTATTTAATCCATGTAACAACCCTATGATGTAGGTACTAGTACTAGCCCTATAAATAAACCTCTGTTGTGCATGTCTTCATAGTCTCTTAGACTCACATCTCCTGGACTCTCAGCCATTTGCTCTGCTTTACTCACCATCTCAGCCAAAGGACTTTCTAAGGCCCCTGTGGTCTTGATGCCCGAGGCTGGCCAAACACTTACCTGGAGCCTACAGCTCCCCCGCTGCCCCACAGCCTCCAGGTTCAGAGGAAATGCCATTCCACAAAGTATCGGATCTGGTCGTCCACAGCTGCCAAAAAGCCTGATGATGCAACAGAGAAGGAGGGGAACTTAATTTCCAGTGGGGCAAAAGTTGACATCCCTACTGCAGGGAAAAACAGGGAACTGGAGGATAGAACCCCTCTCCTTCCTCCTACCTGCTGACTGTTCTGAGACCCAGGCTGTCCCTCAGCCTATCTGGAGGCATCCTGCCTGGCTAAGAGACTCACCAGCTAAGCCACTGCTCATGTCTTTGTAGCTTGTCATGAGACAGTGGCCAGGGGAGTGAGACATTACCTTGTGTTGCTTCTCACACTGCCTGGCCTCACTTTCCTTTGCACTCATTCTTGTTAGCCTGGGATTACACTTCCTTAATAAAGCATTTGCACTTAATCCTTGTCCCAGTCTCTATATATCTAAGAATCTAGAGTAGGACATCTATCTTTTTCTCATGAGAAAACACAGAGAGGTAAAATTACTTGCCAGAGATCACCCAGCTAGTTATTCATAAAACTTGGCTTTGAACCCAAGGAAATTCATTAATCTTACAGAGTACAACTCAAAAAACCCCCCAAAAACCCAAGCCTCAAAACAATAGCAAACATCATTCTTATTATAGAAAACTATTTTGGGGGCTGGGAATAAGACAAAACTGTCTTATTCTACATATTGCTAAGGCTGTTCAGCATTACATTGGAAATCCTAGCTATCCATTGTGGAAAGCAAAAAATCAAGAGAAACAGTGTTGATATTATTCACAAATGTTACGATTGCATACACAGAACAAATTTTTAACATAGATAACTAGAATTGATAAACCTGAATTAATCCAATATTACTGAATATAAGGGCAATAAACAACCCTGAATTATATTTTAATGTATCAACAATAAAACACAAAAAATACAAATATTGCTTTAAATATTAATGTCATAAAAAGTATCCAGGAGAAAGTCTTATAAAAAATGTGGACGACATCCTCAAAATCATAAAACACTATCAAGAGAAATTAGTAAGGAAGACCCCAAAATGGAGATACATATCACAACAATGAATTGTAAGACTCAGTATTATAATGATGTCATTTCTTCTCAACTTCATTCATAGATTTGATGTGATAGAGTTTTAGCAATTTTTTTGTTTGGGAGGTAATTTGTATGTGTGTGATAAATGAGTGCAAAGGATCAAGAATAATCAAAATACCCTTGAAGAAAAACAGTGAAGAGGGACTTGTTCTAAGGGAGGCTAAGCTACCAGGAAATTTGATACAGTATTGACACAAAAGTGGACAAATAATAAGAAAGTAGCAGTAGCTTAGTCGCTAAGTCACGTCCGACTCTTGCGACCCCATGGACTGCCAGGCTCCTCTGTCCATGGGATTCTTCAGGCAAGAATACTGGAGTGGATTGCTATTTCCTTCTCCAGGAGATCTTCCCAACCCAGGAATTGAACTCCTGCATTGGAGGTGGATTCTTTACCAACTGAGCTATGAGAGAAGCCCAATGGGAAAGTATAGAACCCCAAATCAAAGTCACTCATAAGGAAATAGGCTATAATCAATAATACACTCTTGGACCCTTACTTCATACTATACCTAAAATAAACTCTAGGTAGATTAAGGATGAAATGAAAAAAGTAAAACTGTATCACTTTCAGAAAATATTTTCACTGTTTCATAGATTTTCTTAAACAAGATGCAAAAAAATATGGAGAAAAAAGTAGATCTAAAACATGACACAAATGAATCTATGAAACAGAAACAGAACAGACCTAGGGCTGCTGAGGTGGGGGCAGGGAAGACAGGCAGGCAAGTGCTGAGAGTTTGGGATTAGCGGGTGCAAACGACTGTATATATAGGATGGATGAACAATAAGGTCCTACCGTATTGCACAGGAAACTATTTTCAATATCCTGAGATAAACCATAATGGAAAAGAATACAGAAAAGAACGTACATGTATATGTAACTAGTCACTTTGCTGTACATCAGAGATTAACACAACACTGTAAATCAACTATGCTTCAATAAAAAGAAAAAAAGAAAAGAGAGTTCCAGAGGGCTTCCCTAGCGTTTTACTCCTAACCTTGATTGGTGGTTACATGAGTATTTCTTTCTGTTAAAATGCACACTTGTACAACTCTGTGACTACACTAAACACCACTGGATTTAATGCGTTAAAGGGATAAATTGTATGGCTGTGAAATATACCTTAATCCCCTGGTTTTTTAAAGGTATGTATTTATTAAAGAAAAAAAAACTAAAAAACAAAACAAAACAAAAAAACAACTGACTTTTCCAACCAGTTATAGAGTTTAAGATCTGTTAGCATTTCTTTTTTATTTTTACTCTGAGGGTAAAGTTGTTCAGTCACTCAGTCGTGTCTGACTCTTTGCGACCCTGTGGACTGCAGCACTTTAGGCCTTCCTATCCTTCAGCATCTCCTGGAGCTTGCTCAAACCCAAGTCCACTGAGTGGGTGACGCCGTCCAACCATCTGTCCTCCCCTTCTCCTCCTGCCGTCAATCTTTCCCAGCATCGGGGTCTTTCCTAAGGAGTCAGCTCTTCACATCAGGTGGCCAAAGTATTGGAGCTTCAGCTTCAGCATCAGTCCTTCTAATGAATATTTAGGATAGATTGAGGATTGAGGGTACAGTACTGTGCCCCAAATTACCTGGATTCATTCATTTTTCTCTGAAGTTGTGATGTTTATTTGAAATACAAGATTAATTTGTTTCTATGTATACTCAATTTTAGAGTTGTATCTACATCACTACTGATGTAATTTTAGTTTTGAATATTTGAAACCTTTATGTTACAGAATAAGAACTATACATGTTATACTTAGAAAAAATAAAATAAAATGCATATATGGCTTTATGCGCATTTCTGTATAAATGTCCTATTTTGAAAAAAATGATAAATTTTTAAAAAGTAGATGCTTGACTTCATTAAAACTTACAACTTCAGTTAGTCAAAGGAAGTATAAAGAAAGGGAAGATCCAACCCCATAATTGGGAGAAGCTGTCTGCAGCACATATGCCTACCAACTATCTTGTACTTGGAATACCATATTTTTGTTTTTANCATTTCTGTATAAATGTCCTATTTTGAAAAAAATGATAAATTTTTAAAAAGTAGATGCTTGACTTCATTAAAACTTACAACTTCAGTTAGTCAAAGGAAGTATAAAGAAAGGGAAGATCCAACCCCATAATTGGGAGAAGCTGTCTGCAGCACATATGCCTACCAACTATCTTGTACTTGGAATACCATATTTTTGTTTTTAAAACACTTTCCACATTTTGCCACCACAGAAATTAGGTACATATCACAGTCAGTGGTAGGTTGTAATTTAATTGATAATGTTCTCTTTTTTAAGGTAACAAAATAGCAGTGCATTTTTAATCAAGTGGGTTGCCCTTTCCTTCTCCAGGGAATCTTCCTGACCCAGGGATTGAACCCAGGTCTCCTGCATTGGAGGCAGACGCTTTAACCTCTGAGCCACCATAGAAGCCCCAATGGCATCTTAGATTTGATTAAAAACTACATGTAGGAGTGGGTTGCCATTTCCTTCTCCAGGGGATCTACCTGACCCAGGGATTGAACCCATGTCTCCTGCATTGCAGGCAGGTGCTTTAACATCTGAGCCACCCGGGAAGCCTAAAGAATGCTTAAGAATCATTAAATAAAATACAAACAACTCAAAAGAAAAATGAACAAATGACTTGGATGGATACTTTAGAAAGAGGCAATCAAAACTGTCATTATGTGGAAAAAGCATCACTATGAATCAGGTAAATGCAAATTAATACCACGATGAGATTCCACATACAGGCAAAAGGTTTTAAGTCTGACAGTTCCAAGTGTTGACAAGGATATGAAGAAATAGGACCTCTCATCTATTGCTGGTCAGAGAGTAACTGGTAAAACTATTTTGGAAAACAACTTAGGTTTTCTAATAGAAACAAACAAGTGCAAATCCTAAAATTCAACAATCCCTCTCCTAGGTACATATCATAGGAAAGCTTTTATACAGTTATACCAAGAGATGTAAATAAATTACTTAGCATTATTTATAATATTAAAAACACAAATGTCCATCAACAGGTCAATGGACAAACAGACTCATATCCAGGTGATGAAATATTATACATCGATTAAAATAAATGAACTATAGCTACATGAATAACATGAAGGAATCTTATTAACATTATTGAATGAAAGAAAGCAGTCATGAAAAATGCATTCAATATGATTTTTTTCATAAAAAGTTCAAAAGAGTCAAAATTAAACAAAATACTACTTCAGGATACACAGATATGTGATGCAGGTATGAAGAAAAGCAGGGCAATGACTGTCACAAAAATCAAGGTCATAGTTTCCTGTGGACGGTTGAGAAGTCCTTGCGATCGTGAAGGGACACAGACAGCATTTAAGGTGCAGACAATTTTGTATTTTTTAACTTGAGTAGAGGCTGCACTTGTGTATGTTTAATTATAATTCATTAAAATGNAGATATGTGATGCAGGTATGAAGAAAAGCAGGGCAATGATTGTCACAAAAATCAAGGTCATAGTTTCCTATGGACGATTGAGAAGTCCTTGCGATCGTGAAGGGACACAGACAGCATTTAAGGTGCAGACAATTTTGTATTTTTTAACTTGAGTAGAGGCTGCACTTGTGTATGTTTAATTATAATTCATTAAAATGTACATATCCATTTCTATAATCATCTGTATGTATGATAATATATCAATATTTTTTTCCTTTTTTTTATTTTATTAATTAAAATTTTCTGTCTCCAGTGTATATGAGTTCCCAATCTTGAACCCCCCCCCCACCTCCCACTCCATATCAACTCTCTGGATCATCCCCATGCACCAGTCCCAAGCATCCTGTATCCTGTATCAAACATAGACTGACGATTCATTTCTTACATGATAGNTGGTTTTCAGTTTTATTTTTACGGCAGCCTCAAGACTTCTCCATCTGCAAGTAAGTGGGTAGATGCGGTGTTAAGAGCTTGTAGAAGTTTCTCAGGAGTCATTTTCTTAGAGAAATCAGATGAGACTTTTTGAGAACATTCTGGTGTTGCCGTCAGAAACTCACTTTTTGAAGTTGTGTCTTGGTTGAAATATTTCTTTAAAACCAGGCAGAATCTTCTGGAAGGTCCTGGTTGCAGCAGCCTTCTGTCAGCATACCACCTTCACTTGAAGAGTTCTAACTCCATCCAACCATCATGTTTCCATGTGGAAGGATCTCCAGTAGAGTAAAACTCTTGGTCTCTTGCTCACTAATTCAGTCTCCCTGGAGTCACTCACCTCATTGGTTGGTTGGGAAGAAGGAACTAGATCCAACTGGCTCAGCCACACTCAGGACCACTCTTGTATCTCCCTGCCTAATGAAAGGACGCATTTTGTTCTGTTGCCGAGTCTCACGGTGAGCCGAGTGGAGCATATCTGCCCCAGGGGATGGGCCTGAATTTCCATTTCTTCCTGTACCTAGTGATGTGTTCAGTGTTATTGTATAGGATTAAGAAGTACATCATTTCTAAAACATCCAAGTTTTCCAAACCGCCTTATTAGTAGTACAGCGACATCGGCTATCCATCCATCTAACTTCTGCCCTTTCAGTTACTGTAGGCTGTATGGGGAAGATGGGAAAGCATTTGTTGATCCCTTAAAATCCCCAAAGTAGGAATTATTAGTATCTTCAGTTTGTCATGTAAACACAAGCACTGAGCCAACTTATCCAAGGTTCCACAGCTCATCAACGAGAGCATGGATTAACTGGCTTGATCTCCTTGCTGTCCAAGGGACTCTAAAGAGTCTTTTCCAGCATCACAATTTGAAAGCAACAGTTCTTCAGCACTCAGCTTTCTTTATAGTCCAACTCTTATATCCATACATGACTACTGGAAAATCCATAGCTTTAACTAGACAGACCATTGTCAGCAAAGTGATGTCTCTGCGTTTAAATATGCTAAGTTTGTTATAGGTTTGCTTCCAAGGAGCAAATGTCTTTTAATCTCATGGCTGCAGTCACTGTCTGTAGTGATTTTGGAGCCCAAGAAAATAAATCTGTCATTGTTTCCACTTTTTCCTCATCTATCTTCCTTGAAGTGATAGGACCAGATGTCACGTTCTGAGTTTTTTTAATGTTGAGTTTTAAGCCAGCTTTTCACCCTTCTCTTTCACCCTCATCAAGATGCTCTTTGGTTTCTCTTCACTTTCTGCCATTAGAGTGGTATCATCTGCATATCTGAGGTTGTTGATATTTCTCCCAGCAATCTTGATTCCAGCTTGTGCTTCATCCAACCCAGCATTTTGCATGATGTCCTCTGCATATAAGTTAAATAAGCAGGATGACAATATACAACCTTGGTGAACTCCTTTCCCAATTTTGGTCCAGTATTGTTTTACGGAACCTGATTTAATTTCACCCAGAATTACTACTAGAAGTCAAGATAACTGCAGCATTCACAGAACACAAAAATAATAACTACTACTTATCCAGTGTTTATCATAGGCNTATAAGTTAAATAAGCAGGATGACAATATACAACCTTGGTGAACTCCTTTCCCAATTTTGGTCCAGTATTGTTTTACGGAACCTGATTTAATTTCACCCAGAATTACTACTAGAAGTCAAGATAACTGCAGCATTCACAGAACACAAAAATAATAACTACTACTTATCCAGTGTTTATCATAGGCCAAACACCATGACATCCAGTAGTCATGTATGGATGTGAGAGTTGGATTATAAAGAAGGCTGAGTGCCGAAGAATTGATGCTTTTGAACTGTGGTATTGGAGAACACTCTTGAGAGTCCCTTGGACTGCAAGGAGATCCAACCAGTCCATCCTAAAGAAGATCAGTCCTGAGTGTTCATTGGAAGGACTGATTGAAGCTGAAATTCAAATACTTTGGCCACCTGATGTGAAGAGTTGACTCATTGGAAAAGACCGTGATGCTGGGAAAGATTGAGGGCGGGAGGAGAAGGGGACGACAGAGGATGAGATGGTTGAATGGCATCACCAACTTGATGGATATGAGTTTTGGTGGACTCCGGGAGTTGGTGATAGACAGGGAAGCCTGGTACGCTGTGGTCCGTGGGGTCACAAAGAGTTGGACATGACTGAGCAACTGAACTGAAACGCCGTGACCTGTAGTTTACACATATTAGCTCTAACCATCACAAATAAGTATTGTTATTCCCATTTCACAAATGAGAAAACTGCGGCTCAGTGAGACAAGGAGATTTGCCTGCTGCCATCCACCAGTATGTGGCAGAGCATAAATGAAATCAGTGCTGTCTGGCTCCAGAACTGGATCTCTTTCCCTTTCTTCAGTGTCCTCTGGAACATATAGCAGCTGTTGTGATGATTAGAAAAGATAATGGGTGGGAAAGTGCTTGGAAAACTCCACAGAGAACTAAGCATGTGAGAGATTATGAAGACTTGTTGAGAGTTTTGGCAAGGGCACTGTGATAATAGCCCCGGGGAGGGGAACAAATTGATCTGGCTGGAGTTTAGGGACATTTCCTATTAGGTAATTGCTCTGAAGGCAGTGTTTCTGAAGCAGTGGAGATGCAGACCCTCTTTTCTTTGTGAAACAGTCCTCATTTCCAGGAACAAAGACAGGAGAGGTTAGTTTGGTTTAAACCAGTTCTTTTCTTCAAGACAAATAAAAAGGTCAAGGAGGAGTGGTGGTGGTGTCCACTTGCTGTTGGGTCTTAGACACTGATTGGTTCTGGACTCTCCTTTGAGTGAGAGCAGTAACTTACAACACATGCTGAATGTTTTTCCATTAAAAATGCATTTCAAAAACACAATAGGCCCGCATGTTTATTCTCTGAAGTATAGCACAACAGAACGCACAGATTATTACATATGTTCTGAATGTTTCACCAGACTTCAAAGGCAGAGAAAGGCATTTTCTGTTCTCTTCTTCACCCAACAAACATTTATTGAAAGACTTCTGTATGTTAGGCATTGTACCAGGCACTGAGGAACATGACAGGACCCTGTTGTCAAAAACAAAAACAAAAACTAAAACTGCAGGGTGTTAAATCACTTCAGTAGTATCTGACTCATTGCAACCCCATGGACTATAGTCCACCAGGCTCCTCTGTTCATGGGATTCTCCAGGCAAGAATACTGGAGTGGACTGTCATGCCTTCCTCCAAGGGATCTCCCCAACCCAGGGAGTGAACCCACATTCGTTACACCTCCTGCATTAGCAGGCAGATTCTTTACCACTAGTGCCACTTAGGAAGCCTCAAAACTAGAATAGGGGAGATATAAACTAATTTTAAATATTATGATACAACATAAGTGCTGGGCTTTCCCAGTGACTCAGAGGTAGAAGAATCTGCCTTCAATGCAGGAGATACGGGAAACATGGGTTCAATCCCTGGGTCAGGAAGATCCCCTGGAGAAGGAAATGGCAACCCACTCCAGTATTCTTGCTTGGGAAATCCCGTGCACAGGGGAGCCTGGCAGACTACA
>SJYA01002086.1:229766-243179 GCA_006410615.1 Neotragus moschatus
GTTCAATCCCTGGGTCAGGAAGATCCCCTGGAGAAGGAAATGGCAACCCACCCCAGTATTCTTGCTTGGGAAATCCCGTGCACAGGGGAGCCTGGCAGACTACAGTCCATGGGGTCCCAAAGAGTCAGCACGACTGAAGCGATTGAGCACACACAACAGAAGTGCAACAAGAGTACACACATGATAAAGAAAATTGAATAAGAACATGGTGCTCTCCACCAAGGAGACTTTTTTCAAGAATAAATGACGTCTGAGCTGATTTTTGATGACCAAATTGGAACTGTAAGCTGCCCAATCCCTATAATGTGCATTTTGCCCCACTTTGCATATATATCTGGTGCTTAGAAACACACAAAAATGCTATTTGTTATTTTAATAATTATTTAGTAAGCACCTAGTACATGCAAAACACTATGTTAATATTTGTGAAAAATTCAAAGAATAAAGTGTCATTCTATCTACCTCCTCTATAAATGGATCATATTAGAACAGAGAAACAAGACATGTTCCAAAATAATAAAAGAATGACCAATAATGGGGAAAATATTTGCATGCTATGAAAGATCAAAGAGACAAAATATAAACTCTGAATGAACAGAGAGGCAGAGAATGGGGTCAATGACTTAAGCATCCACCTTAAGAAGCTAGAAGAAAAGTAAATTAAATCCAAAATATCAGTTCATAGGAGGGACATAGTTTCTGGAGTGATCAACAGAATTGAAAAAAAACTCTAGCTAGATTTCTCAAGAATAAAAGAGAATAGATACAAAGTACCACTTTAGAAATGAAAGAAGGTACACGACTATAGATACAGCAGACTCAAAAAGGACAATATTATGAACAACAAATATGACAACTTTGATGAAATGGACAAATTCCTTAAAAGTATACAACTTACTAAAATTGACTCAAGAAGAAATAGAAAATATGTGTAGATCCATATTTTATTAAAGAGATGGAATTTATACCTAAATATTATATGGCCTGAATATTTGTGTCTTCCTGAATTCATATATTAAAGCCTAACCCCAAAATGATACTAGTGGAGTTGGGGTCTTTAGAGGATGATTATCTCATAAGGATGAAGACCTCTGAATGGGGTGCCCTTATAAGAGGCTAAAGAGATCAGAGTTTTCTGCCATGTGGGGACAAAAGGTTGGTGAGGATATAAAACAATTGAAACTCAACCACTGCTGGGGGGAGTGTAAACTGGTGCCACTTTGAAAAGCAGTTTCTTAAAAAGTTAAGTACCTTGCATGCAACCCAGAAATTCCATTCATAGGGATTTACTCGAGAAGACTAAAAACTCATGTCAAACAAAAAAGTGTACACAAATGTTCACAGCAGCAGTTTTTATAATATTGACAGCTCAAAACTGGAAACCACACAAACATCAATCAGGAAAAATGGTGAATAAATGAACAAATCATACATTGACCCAATGGAGTACTATTCAGCAATAAAAAGAAACCAGCAACTGATATGTGCAATAACATGGATAAATGTTAAGCAAGAGAGCACAAACCCCAAAGTGTTCATACTATATGAATCTATTTGTATGAAGTTCTAGAGAAGCCAAAACTAATCTATAGTGACAGAAAGCAGATTAATGGTTACCTGGGTTGGGTTATTCTGTGATGGAACTGATCCCAAAGGGGCACAAGGGAATTTTTGAGCACAATNATAAATGTTAAGCAAGAGAGCACAAACCCCAAAGTGTTCATACTATATGAATCTATTTGTATGAAGTTCTAGAGAAGCCAAAACTAATCTATAGTGACAGAAAGCAGATTAATGGTTACCTGGGTTGGGTTATTCTGTGATGGAACTGATCCCAAAGGGGCACAAGGGAATTTTTGAGCACAATGAAAACATTTCTTCTTTTAATTGTGGTGGTAGTTAACAAGTATATATACATTTGCCAAAATTCATCAAACTATTCAAAATGAGGGCAGTTAGCTGTAAGTTGATTATATCTAACTAGAGTTGACTTAAAAAGAAAAAACAACTGGGGACTTCCTTGGTGGTACAGTGGTTAAGATTCTGCATTCCCAACACAGGGGGCCTGAGCCCGAATACTGCAACAGTGACCTGGAACAACCAAATAAATAATTTATTTTTTGAAAAAAAAAAAAAACAACAACAACTAAAGAACAAGGAAGTATAATGCAGGAAATAGATTACAGACTGGTATTCAGATCAGTTGGGTTCCGATCCCAGCCCTTGAATCCCAGAGATGATGTGACTGTGGACAGACTGTTTTCCCTCTCAGATTTTCAGATTTCTCATGTATATGGTGAGAGTACTGATACCTATATCAAATAGTTGTAGTAAGGAGTAAATATATACACAGAGGAGTAAACATACATATATGTAGACACATGTGCATGTATTATATTTATGCTCATAAATATATATATATATTAATTCAATAGACAATACTAATAGTGTTCTAATATTAATTCTCTTGTATTTAACTTCTATCAAGGAGATAAAAGAACCGGAAGGCTGTGGTATTTCTTAGAAATGTTTAGCCAGCCCTTTGGACCCAAACAGTCCAGAAGTAATTATGGCCCCGAGTCACAGATCAGGCTGGCAGACACTGCTTACTACCCTGGATAATGGGACAAAAGACAGGAAATTGTGGCTTGGCAATGGTTCTTAGATAAAAGGAAGGCTTGTAGGACAGACCCGGAGGGAGGAAGATGGGTGAGAAGCAGGGAAAGGAGATACAAGCTCAGCTGTGGAAAATAAGGTTTTTCCTCTCTGCTGTGATTCCAAGTTTTTCTTCAGTTCTATGATTGATGGTGTCTGCAGGTAACAAATAATTACCCTGTCCAGTTCAGGGTAGCCTGGTGGAAAGAAAACAGCCTTTGAAGTTCTCATCCTTGAGCCTGAGTGCCAACTTTTCCATTCCATGAGTATATGATCCTTGGCAGATAAGGTCAGATCTCTGCATCACAGTCTCCTCATCTCTAAGACAAGGATAATAAAAGAACCTTGCTCCAAGGGTGTTCTGGGCATTAAATAGTGCAGACTTCCACTGTAATCTATTAAGAGACAGAGTTCTTGAAGACAGGAGTTACTGTGAATGCCGGACAAAGGACTAGGCACAGAGCTTCTGGAGGCAAGTCCAGATTGGATGAGAATGTTGCTTCAGCCAGTTGGCCAAGCACCCCAGCCCCGGAGTCAAGAGTGAGCTACTTAAGATCTTGGTGGGTCACCTCACCCTGGTCCTCACCCACATTCCTCCAGGAGGACCTCAACTCTGCTCCCTACTACTGTTGATCTCTTGGCCCTAGAATTGCAGAGCAGAATGTGTGTCCTTCCCGTGGGGAAGCATTGCATCACAACTGGGTACGTTCTGTGAAGTGTTTGCCCTGACTGCTCTTAGTAAGTGACCCCTCTCCTCTGAGGGCCCAAGGCCTCCTGTCCCAGTTGGCATAAGCGTGTCCCACAGTGGCCGCTAGGTGGCGCCTGGGCTGGGAGCGCTAGGAAGATGGACCACTCTGTTGATGTCTTTCTTGCAGTAGGAAATCTTGCGGTGGCCCTAGGTCTGTGCCTGCAAGGACCTCGCTCTAAATAGACCAGTAAAAGCAACTATACTTCAATGATACATAAATAAGTAAACAAACCATTATTCGCAGAATATTTGAGAAAGGAAAACTGTGTAACGCTGAACAAAAAATCTCCCTTCACCAGTTATGAGGCTAGTCTTTTTCCCATGCGTCCTTTTCAAAAGTCACTTCAGAAGCTGTGTAGTGTATTAGCAAGAACAAGGGTCAGAACTCATGGACTGAAGACTGTTTTGGACTCTCCCTGGTGATGAGAATTTGGACCTGTCTCTACTTTGCTGAACTGTTTCTTATTAATAATATCTGAAAGTGTTAGTTGCTCAGTCACGTCCAATTCTTTGTGACCCTGTGGACTATAGCCTCTGTCCATGGGATTCTCCAGACAGTAATACTGGAGTGGGTTGCCATTCCCTTCTCCAGGGGATCTTCNTAGTTTAGGGGATTACATCAGACTCTGTTTCCCAAGCCTACTTCAAAGTTTCACTCATGATTGCTTTTTTCGAGTTTTAGTCCAATTTGAGCTTTTCACTTTTTGAGTCAGCTCCTCTGAATCGACAAATAGACTAGCTTTTAATTTGTCTGTTCTACAAGATGCTCTCTCTTTAGTCATTCCCTCAGACCATCCATTTCAGCTCTAGTGTGAATTATGTCCCAACCTGCCACTGACTCAGGTTCCCTGGATACAGGAAGGTCCTCTTTAGAACAGGATGGAGAATCAAACTGACCCTGGCCCTCTGGGGTGAAAACTTTGCATGATGCCTCCAAGTCACTGGAATTAGGAAAGAGTGTAAGGAAAAACTGCCTTATGCAGTTTACTCTTTTACATGTTTACTCTTTTCACAGACTAAGAGCAGAACAAGGATTCATTATTATTCCCATTTTAAAGAAAAAGGAAGCTCCAAGTCTGAATAACATGCCAGAGGTCACACAGCTAGAGTGGCTCTGGCTCCAGTGAAAGTTTCTTTACTGAAGTTTAAGAGAATATGAGCAGGTTCCCCAAGTCTCTTCATCCAAATTTGAAATTAACAGAACTCACCTAAACGACGAAAGAAGTTTCTACTCTAATTGTCCCTGCAGGTCCCGTAACTGACACTGCTATGAGAGGGCCCAGGTAGGAGCCATCATGAGTAGATGGATATCCCATCATCTGAAATGTATCCCAGGCTGGGCTTATGAAAACTTTTAGGTCTGCAAAGAAAAGAAGATAATTCCTCAAGAGAGCTTGATTATTTCCCACTCACCCAAACCAAAAGGAGTAGTTTCTCTTCAACCAGATTCCAGAACTTTCAAAAGTGCTCCAAGAAAGCGAGTCAAGAAGTAGACATGTATGTGCCTTACAAAGAGTTGGCTCATAATGTCCTTCCATTTGACATCCTCTTGGAAAAATAGTCTAGCCTCAGTACAAAAGTGGTAGCTCTATACACGATGTAACCAGGTCCCTGATGGCAGCTGACTGGGCCAGAAATGAAGCTCTAAACTTAGGGGACACATCAGGGAAGTGGGGAAGCACTGGCTTGAATCCTAAAGAAAGAAGTGAAAAACCATCAAACTGATTAGTGAGTCTTCCCAGGACTTTCAAAGTTAGGAGTGTACCCCTGCTCAAAAGAAAGGACTTACACCAGTGTTTTAATGTCCCCTCAAGGAAATGGCCAGGTTAGCCCTAATCAGTGAAGTCTGCCAACAACCTCCCCCCACCTCCTTCTCTCTCACACACACAGACACACATGCATCTCCAAACAACATTTAGTGTCTTCTTTTCTCAAATGTATGTTTTTAAAAAATAAGACTCCCTAGACATCTAGAGAAAGTTTATGTTTTAACATAGCAGATTAACATGAAATGAAGAGACAGGAGAAAGAAAAGAAGAAAGAGAGAAAGAGAGTAGTGTAGAGAAATTAGAAACAATATAAGAAATTAATAAACATTAAAAAAATTATACTCAAGAAAAATCAGATGAGGTTATTGAGTAACGTGAAATTAGATAACCTCTCTTCTGCTGAACTTTAAAAAAAATTTTTAAATCTGTTCAGAATCACTGAGGAAAAACAGTTAAAAATTGCTGGGCTAAGATGCAGGAGAAAGCAGAAGTATGGTGGTATCAGGAATTTGGAGTCCCTTTAACTAGAGACATTTACCAACTCCAGAAGTGAGGTGAAAGTCGCTCAGTAGTGTCTGACTCTTTGCGACCCCATGGACTATACGGTCCATGGACTTCTCTGGACAAGAACACTGGAGTGGGTATCCTTTCCCTTCTCCAGGGGATCTTCCCAACCCAGGGATTGTACCCAGGTCTCCCCCACTGCAGGCAGATTCTTTACCAGGTGAACCCCAAGGGAAGTCTACCAAAAGTTTATTTTCTTTCAGTGTCTTGAGACATTTATTCTCTTATTCTTCTGGAGGCCAGAAGTGCAAAATCAGTTTCACTGGGACAAAATGAAGATGTCAGCAGGGCCACGTTCCTCTGGAGGCTCTAGAAGAGAATCTGTTCCTGCCTCTTCTGCCTTCTGGAGGCTGTTGGCATTCTGGGACTAGTGGTGACATCACTTGATCAAAACCAGCATCTTCCAGTCTCTTTCTGCTCCAATTTCACATGACATTCTCCCCTGCATGCCTATGTCAAACCTGCCCCTGTTTCTCTCTCAAAGATGCCCTGTGGCAGCATTTTGGGATTATCCAGATAATCCAGGACAATCTTCTCACTTCAAAACCCTTAACCTAATCACATTTGTATAACCTCATTTCCAAATAAGGTCACATTTACAGGTTTCAGGGATTAGGACCTAATATTGGTAGGGGTCCATTTTTCAGCATTCTAAAAGTAGAATCAAAAAAACATCAAGTTCCTATCGTAATGAGTTTCCCCAGTGGCTCAGGGGTAAAGAATCTGCCTGCAATGCAGGTTCAAGATGTTCTAACCCTGGGTCAGGAAGATCCCCTGGAGGAGGGCGTGACAACCCATTCCAGTATTCTTGCCTGGAGAATCCCATGGACAGAGGAGTCTGGTGGGGGACAATCCATAGGGTCACAAAGAGTCGGACATGACTGAAGTTGTTTGACACACATGCACCTGTAGCAATAAATATAATAAAAGATATGCAAGACCTCTACACTGAAAACCACATAATGTAATTAAGAGAAATAAAGATAAATCTGAATAAGTGGTAGAATATACCATTTCCATGAACTGATGACAGTATTTTACAGATACAAACTCCACAAATCAATTCTATAAACTGTGTGTGCTCCTGATCAAAAAGTCAGCAATGTTTTATTGGGAGAAATTGATAAGCTGTTTCTAAAATTTACATGAAAATGCAAAACCTGAGAAGAGCCAAGACAAACTTGAAAAAAGAGCAACATTGAAGGGCTTCAACAACTAGATATCAATAAAAAGTTAAAATATAAAGAAGACACATGACAATCGAACTCTAAAGCAGCAGTTTGAAAACTCTAATGTGTACAACCACATAGGCATATCACTTAAATTATATCTTCTACGCACTGCCCCCATTTTCCAGAATAAGAACATTCATTGCAATGAGGGCTTTTGTTTAGAATAAGTAGGAGAAGTAGCTGGTCAGTAAATATTTACTGAATTGACTTTCATAACCCAGTTCTCCTGGCAATTTTTAAAATAATAAATATCACATCAACAAAAGGACTAATACTTCCCATACATGTCCATTAGTGGTTTGGGGAAATGATAAGTGATCTTATACTAAACTTGAATATTGGATATTGGATGGGGCAGTTTTCTAGGAAGGCTTTTTCCCGATACAGACCAAGATGGTGGGAACAGTTCTGTACTTGACTGATATCTAGGAAGCACAGGGCTTACTCAATAATTCCCTCAGGTTAAGTGTGTATTTTACATCAGTACCTTTATCTACACAAGTAGCCCTGGGATCTCAGTCTATTGTGATTCAGCAAACAATACTAGCTATGACCTGAAATCAGTTGCCTATACCAATAATGTCTCCAATGGACCTTATCTTTCTATTGTGGCTCCTAAAATTAGTGTTTCTTTCTGTTATAATGAAAAAAAAACAATCTCCATTGATTGCAAAGAGCAATGCCTGATATTACAGCATGATTATATTCAGAATAAATTGAATCCTGCATTGTTCAGTAATAATTATCATGTTAAAGAGATTTCAGTTCACAAGATAAGAAAAAAATCCTATCATTAAGAAAATAGCCAATAAGCCAATAACCAAGCTGCACCAGTACATTAAACATAATTAGCCTTAGGTTTTAAAAAACTATTCAAAGTCAAGCCATTCCCTAGGAAGCTGTTACAATTGCCAAGTGCAGTTACAAGTCACTCCCCTATCTGAGACTGACAGAGGCCTAGAAGAGAGCATGATGTTTAAGAACACAGTGTGAATAATGCTTTTACTTTATTGTTTTATTATTTTATTTAATGCTTTAATGTCCTTTGTTCCCACTATAATAAGCTAGTTTAGGCCCTTGTCACAGTGGTAAAGAATCTGCTGGCCAGTGCAGGAGACACGGGTTTGATCCCTGATCCGGGAAGATCCCAGAGGCTGCAGAGCAACTAAGCCCATGTGTCACTCCAGTATTCTCGCCTAGAGAATCCCATGGGCACAGAGGCCTGGTGGGCTACAGTCCACAGGGTCACAGGGTCATATGTGACCACACAGCTGAGCACACACACACATACTTAACACACTTGTCTTAGTTCATTCAGGCCACTGTAACAAAATACACAGACTTATAAAGAACAGAAATCTATTTCTCACAGTTCTGGAGGCTGGATGTTTAGATCAAGGTATCCACTTGGTATTTAATCACTAAAAAAAGAAAGGAAAAAAAAACTACAAAATGAACATGGTTACATTCCAATAAAACTTTATTTTCAAAAACTTCTAATGTTTAGCTTTTGCAAAGATGATTAGCTCTCTAAAAAAAAATTCAAAAATTCCTTCCTCTGTTAAGAGTCACTGGGAAATAACTGCCTAGCTCCCCTTACAACCAGACATAGCTAGTGGAATATGAGCACAAGTCATGAGTATCATGATTATTACTGTTATTTACAAAACACTTATAAAGTGCAAGGACATCTCTGGTGGCTCAGGTGGTGAAGAATCAGCTTGTAATGCGAGACCTGGGTTCAGTCCCTGGATTGGGAAGATACCCTGGAGAAGGGAATGGCTACCCACTCTAGTATTCTTGCCTGGAGAATTCCATGGACAGAGGAGCCTGGCAGGCTACAGTCCATGGGGTCACAAAGAGTCAGACACAATTGAGTGACTAACACTTTCCCTTTATAAAGTACATAATATGTGTCAGATATAGATAAATGTTACACAAACATTAACTCATTTAATTCACACAACAATCCTATAAGCTAAGTTCTGTTATTGTCTACATTTCACAGACAAAGAAACTGAGGGTCAGAGTAGCCGAATAATTACTGAATTTTTACTAAATAATTAGTTGAACACAGCATAAGTCTCAGAGATGAAATTCCAGCCTAAGACATCTAACTACAACGTCTTTACTCTTAACCATTGCATTATGCTTTTTCTTGGGCCAGGGTTCCCTAGTTACTCTGTGGCCTCAGGGGATGGCAGAGTCACACAATTTCAGGGTCCTGGTTTTCTGATTAGCAACAGGGAAGCAAGGTGCCTGCTAACCATGAACTCCCATACTAGACTACATGAATTAAAAATAAACTTCTGTTGACTCAACGCACTGAAATTTTGACTTTGATTGTTAGAGCATCTAGTGTTCCCCTAACTGACACACATGACAACCAAGACCCACCACAATTTGTCATAGTGCAGAGTCAGAGACCTGGATTCCAGCCCTAGCACAGGTTCTGGCTTAATGGGTAACCTTAGAAAAGCACTTTCCTCAAGGCTACATTTGAAAGATTAGGAGTTGGACTGGATCAACATTAAAATCTATACTTAATTTTCTATCTTTTGCTTCCATCTTCTTTGAAACAGGACATGATGGCCAAATAAAGTAGGAAATTTTTGGATACTACACTCCCCCATTAGAGATACATAAGTCTTCACTGACTGAAAGCTTTGAGACAACATTCTGTAAGGACTTTAACAATAATCATTACATGGAGTTGACCACAGAACCTCTTAATATTTTTTTCCATTCAGAGAAATTCATTAATAGTTAGTGGTAAGTATAGTTAATGATACTGCATTGTATATTTGAAAGTTGCTTCACTGCAGATGGTGATTGCAGCCATGAAATTAAAAGACACTTACTCCTTGGAAGAAAAGTTATGAGCAACCTAGATAGCATATTTAAAAGCAGAGACATTACTTTGCCGACTAAGGTCCATCTAGTCAAGGCTATGGTTTTTCCAGTGGTCATGTATGGATGTGAGAGTTGGACTGTGAAGAAGGCTGAGTGCCGAAGAATTGATGCCTTTGAACTGTGGTGTTAGAGAAGACTCTTGAGAGTCCCTTGGACTGCAAGGAGATCCAACCAGTCCATTCTGAAGGAGATCGGCCCCATGATTTCTTTGGAAGGAATGATGCTAAAGCTGAAGCTCCAGTACTTTGGCCACCTCATGCGAAGAGCTGACTCATTGGAAAGGACTCTGATGCTGGGAAGGATTGGGGGCAGGAGGAGAAGGGGACGACAGAGAATGAGATGGCTGGATGGCATCACTGACTCGATGGGCATGAGGCTGAGTGAACTCCGGGAGTTGGTGATGGACAGGGAGGCCTGGTGTGCTGCGGTTCATGGGGTCGCAAAGAGCTGGACATGACTGAGCGACTGAACTGAACTGAACTGAAGAGAGTAGATCTTAAAAGTTCTCATCACAAGAAAATAATTTTGTAACTATGTGTGATGATAGATATTAACAACTTATTGTGGTGATCATTATTTAAATTATACAAATACTAAATCTTTACATTGTATGCTTGAAGCTAATATAATGTTATATGTCAATTAATCTCAGTTAAAACAATACTTAGAGGGATACTAGTGTACTAAGAAGCATATATTGGAGAATGGTAAAATAGAATTCTGTTATTCGAAGTTCTAAAAATGCTCTCGATGGTGCACTACTTTACCAACTTTTCCCCTACACAGATCCAATCAGGTTACCTCTTTATTGCTACACATATATGTAGCAATATCACCACTGAGAGCTGGGAACATCTCACATTGTTTTCTGAAGCTGGAATGACCCTTCTTATCTCTGCATCACTCCAAGTCATTCCTATACTTCAAGACTCAGCTCAACTCTACCTGGTTCACGAAGACCTCACAGGGTGATCTAGCCCACACAATACTTCTCTCTTTACGCAATACACATTAAACTGTGCGGTCGTTCCATCAACATTTTAGGCTTGGACTTTCCTGAAAAGTTTCTTGAAAGAGATTGTTTGTAGGGCAAGAGATAACTATAAGATGAGTTCCTTGAGTTATTTTGATATGCATTGCTTGAACAAAGACAAAATTAGACTGGAAACAGTCACAAACAAGAAATATAGATATTTGTTCCTTGGGGGAGAAATGGGAAAACAAACTTTGCAGTCCTTAGTCAAGAGAATCCATGAGGATCAAATGAGAAGAGACATGCAGCTCTAGTTAGAAATTTCAAAGTTAGTCTACAAATAAGAAGAGGTTGTGTATTGAGATTCATTTATAACATAGGTTTTTATGTTTAACCGGCCTGAACATGCATTGACTACATACACTTGGCTATGAATTCAGCTTGCCTGCTCATGATGGCATCACCTTTGGCCTTTTGGGATATGTGATCTACCAGCATAAGCACCTGGGTGCTAGTTACATTTCATGCATTGCCCCCCCACACACAGCTCAGAATAAAGTTCTGTTTTTAATGAAGTACTGGATATCCAAAATACTGACAGATTTGAATAAAAATTAAATAATTCACACATAATACAAGAGAAAGGAATACTTCCTAACTCACCCTTTGAGGCCAGAATTACCTTGATACTAAATCCCCAAAGAATTCACAAGAAAGAAACTATAGAAAACTATATTCCTATCACCATAGATATAAAAATCCTGAGTAAAATGCTGGCAAAACAAATCTAACAGCACATTAAAAGGATTATACATCATGACAGAGTGAAATTTACCCCAAGAATTCAAAGGGGATTCAACATATGATAATTGATTACAATTAATCAATGTAATATATCATATTGGTAAAATAGAGGATAAAACCACATTATCATCTCAATAGATGCAGCAAAAGCATGGATAAAACCCAACACCCTCTCATGATAAGAATATTTAACAAAGTAGAAATAGATGGGAATTTCTTCAACTGATTAAAAGCATTTATGAAAAACTCACAGTTAATATCATAATTGGTGGGGAAAGACTGATGCTTTGTCTCTAGAGTAAGGGCCAAGATTGGAACATTTGTCTCACCACTTCTAATCAGCGTTGTACTGAAAGAGCTAATCAGGGCACAAGGCAAGAAAAAGAAATAAAATTCATCGGGTTGTTGAAACAAAATAGAGAGCTCAGAAATAAACCCACACTTAAATAGCCAATTAATTTATGACAACAATATACAACAGAGAAAGGATCATCTCATCAATAAATAGTGCTGGGAAAACTGGACAGCCACAAGCTGAAGAATGAAACTGGACCACAATCTTACACAATGGGCAAAAATTAACTCACAATGAATTGAAGAATTGAATGCAAGACCTAAAGCCATAAAGCTCCTAGAAGAAAACATAGGCAAACAGTTCCTTGACATAGGTCTTGGCAATGATTTTTTGAGTCTGATACCAAAAGCAAAGGCAACAGAAGCAAATATAAACAAATGAGACTAGATCAAACTAAAAAGCTTCTGTACAGCAAAGGAAACCATCAACAAAATGAGACAGCAACCTACAGAATAGGAAAATATATTTGCAAAATATATGGGTGATAAGGAATTAATATCTAAAACATCCAAGAAACTCATAAAACTCAATAGCAAAACCACAACTAATCCAGTTGAAAATGAGCAGAAGATCTGAACAGATAATTTCCCAAAGAAGACATACAGCTAACAGGTACAAGAAAAGATGATCACCATCACTAATCATCAGGGAAATGCAAATCTAAACCACAATGAGATATTACACACGTGTCAGAATGGCTACTATCAAAAAGACAAGAAGTATGGACTTCCCTGGTGGTCCAGTGGTTAGGAATCCACCTGACAATTGTGAAGGATCCCTAAGCCTGGCATGCTGCAGTCCTTGGGGTCGCAAAGAGTCAGACATGACTTACAACTGAAAAACATGCCAATGCAGGGGACATGGGTTGGATCCCTGGTCTAGGAAGATCCCACATGCCATGACACAACTAAGCCCGTGATCCACAAATATAGAGCCCACCTGCTGCAACCACTGAGGCCTATGCAACTAGAGCCCATGCTCTGCAGCAAGAGAAGCCACCACAGTGAGAAGCCCACGCACTGCAACGAAGTGTAACCCCTGCTTGCTGCAACTAGAGAAAGCCTGCACGTGGCAACAAAGACCCAGTACAGCCAAAAAGAAAAAGATAAGCAAGAAATAATAATAAGAGTTGGCAGGGATGTGGAGAAAAGGGAATATTTGTGCACTGTTGGTGAAAATGTAAATTGGTACACTCACCATGGAAAATAATGTAAAGGTGCTTCAAAAAATTAAAAATACTATAAGATCCAAAACTTTCACTGGTGAGCATTTATCTGAAGAAAAGGAAATCATATGCAAGAAGAAGGGATTATGTGTAGACTTATATCTGATTCATTTGTACAATAGGAGCTGACACAATAGTGTAAAGCAACTTTACTCCAATTAAAAAAAAAAAAAAA